>JAVYIG010002025.1:0-277874 GCA_035222895.1 Strongylocentrotus droebachiensis | reverse complement strand
ACTCTATAAGCAACTAATACTTCAAAAAGCTCTGCTTCTATATAGTTAGTTCCTCTTTTCTCGTGCTATTTCTATTATATTTGTCGTTTCATTGTATATTTTTGTAATATACTTCATTGTATTATGTTTTGCATGAGAAATAAAATCATTTGAATAAAAATCAATCGACATTCACTCCTTAATAATTGATCACTTATTATACATAACTCCCGGGGGAGGGATAAAGAGTAAATTTCACTACTTTCTTTGTTAGAAAGACTATTCTTTACATGTTATGGGAGCCTATTGAAAGAATTCATGCATCGTAAACAAGTATTTTGTGCAAAAACAAAGGCATTATAGATAAATCGAACCACGTCGATTTAGCTGGACGTGTTATTCGAGTGCAGCTGGGCTGAGGATATAGAAAAATAGCAACCCTGACATTTTTGGCTGATGTTCAACATTTGTAATCCCTTATTTAGCCTTCCTTATCCACATTATTATATCTGCCTGTCTTTTCAATAACAGCTCTTTACTTGGTTATATTTCAAATTATTTCAACCTAGAACTGATATTTATTTTGATCATGACTTGTCAATATATCTTAGAATCACTATTAACAATGAATGTAGTTCTGTGAATCATCGTTAAGAATGGAAAAAAAAAGAAAGAAATGAAAACTATTAGAACTCCAAAGAACGAAACTATTTCTCAATCCTACCTAAACCTTCTATTAGAATTCAAATTCAAAGTTAATTCATATTCAAAGGTTATTCTACACTCTTCATGAAAACATTTGAAACATAAAACTAGCATGGAATGATACCAACAAAAGAACAAGATAGTGATAACAATTACAATGGCAATTTATGCGAGCATTTAGGATAGGCAGAAAGGAGGAATTCCTTATATGAAAGCTTACCCCTAAACATAAACAGAAGTAAACAGTTCTGACGTAAAAGTAAACCAAAATTGGTCCAAAAGAAAAATCAAGGTGTAATTGGAATAATGATATTTATTCCATGCATGTTATTGATATTTCCTCTCGCTTAGTGCAGGCGGTTTAAAACCGTAAACGCAGAGGAACATTTAGTTATATCCTATGTAACATGAGAGTTTAATATCCAACCAAATGATGCTATAAATATCAATTTCATATACACCCAATTTAGGATGTTTGGCATTATATGATGGTTCGAAGTGTAACGTTCTCCTAAGTCATGTAAAAGTTCACTCTTTTTGAGGAAAGGGGGTCGCAAAGCTCTCGCCCGAAATAAATCAGATTGAGGGGGAATATTTGCAAAACAGGAAATTTAGGGCATGTGAAATAAGGGTAATAGCACTGTGTATTTTGTGTAGGAATCATCATTATTTGCAAAGAGTGCATATACATATCTTCAAACATTCAATTTGTTTTCCTATGCTTCAGAAATATGAGGGATGACATGATAACAAAGTATGAGGTATAGGACATTATTATCAATTATAATATTCTTTCGTATTTCAGCTCAATGTTAAATGACTTAAACAACAAAGTTGATTCGATTTTAAAGTGTTTGAAAAGAATAGGAAGAAAAAAAGTCTCATTTTTACTTCTTGTCCAATTATATTGCTTGAATTTATTCTTGTAAAGCTACACTTATCATCGTCCTTTATTTTGGGCACTATTCACATAATAATTATAATAATAAAAACTGTGCTTATGAAGTGCATACAATCGAAGTCTCTAAGCGCTATATTTGTATGATAGTCTTGCAGAAAACATTGTAAATGTTTATTTTGCAATCGTACAATAGTAACATAAAACCCCTAGATCTCTAGTATACTTCCCGAAAAGATCTAGGATTCCCTAAATTTCTTTATTTCTGACCAATTTCTAATAATCCAAAGACAACAAAAGAGCATCAGAAATCTTTAACGAGGTAATATTTCCTTATGATCTTGATTTATAGGATTACAGACAGAAAGATCTAAAGGCACAAGACAAGTATCAGATTACTCCGTTTCTATGGTAACGTTAATTATGACACGTAGAATGACAAAAGGAAATATCTTTTCTTGCCGGAGAAGAACACTTAATCCAGAGGAATTTGATAATTATAAGTAGGCTTAAAATATAACGAGGGTTAGTCCATTTGTATAGAGGGGTGATTCATAACGAGGTTCATTCCATTTGTATGCAGGGGTGATTCATAACGAGGTTCATTCCATTTGTATAGAGGGGTGATTCATAACGAGGTTCATTCCATTTGTATGCAGGGGTGATTCATATACAGGAAAGACTGAGTTTTACTGAGTTTTATTGTCCACTCTCCTTTTATTTTCACCCCCTCGATTTTCAAGTCCCGATTTTAGTATTTTGGGTATCTCTGTTTTGTTTGTCTTCTTCTCTTTAAATGCCCATTTGTTTCCCGCCCCTCCCACTTTCTCTTTCTCTGTTACTTCATCACTCTGTCCGTTATTACTCTAAGGCCTCACAAAGAATTTCTTCACCCTTTACCGTCTTCATGCCCTTTATTTCCCCTTTTTCATGTATTTTGTCTAACCTTCCTTCCCTCTTTCGCCATTTTTTTCCAAACATTTTCCCGCGATCTCTCTACCCTTCTCAACGTATCAATCTTTGTTAGTTTGTTAGTTTGAAGTGTTATACTTTGTCTTGTGAGTCTCCTCTGTATGCATTTCCTTTTTCCGACTTCAAGTGCTACCCCTTTCTCTCTTTCTCTCCCCTCTATCAGACCCCCGGCCCCAATCTGCCCCCCCCCCCTCCTCTGTCTCAAAACCATACAAGAATTATTACAATCACAATTGAACAATCACACAAATCCAGGGGGGGGGGGGGAGGGCAGTGGCGGATCCAGGGGGCAAGGGGCTGATATGACTCTATTTTGCAAAAGGTTCAGTTGACTAGAAAATAAAGTACATGTTGGTATTTTTGTTCATGGCCAATAATATTCCTGTTAAATGAAATCGCTATTCAACACATGATGGCGCTCATCACATTAAAATTAGGGACATGTTGGGGAAAGCTTTTTCACTCAGAATGATTGTCATCTCTTTTACCCAGCATTCATATACCTACTCCTGGGTAAACGATGCCTGGATGGTCATTATTACCCTATTTAATGAATTATTTGTCTATCAGGTGTTCAACTGAGCAAGTACTAAGGCCAGCAAACCATGCTCATTTTTTAATGTCATCAATATAAAAGATAAACTATATGAACGAAGAAGAAGAAGAAGAAGAAGAAGAAGAAGAAGAAGAAGAAGAAGAAGAAGAAGAAGAAGAAGAAGAAGAAGAAGAAGAAGAAGAAGGAAAAAAAGTTAGAAGAAGAAGGAGAACTTAAAAAGGCATTAAGAAGAAGACAAGAAGAAGAACAAGAAGAACAAGAACAAAAACAAGAACAAAAACAAATTGTGATTGCTTTTTATATGCACGGCCATGCTATAGAACAGCCATTGGCCGAAGTATGCCACCGTGCTAAAATAAAATAAACAAACAAACAAACAAGAAAAAAAGAACAGGACAAGAAGGAGCAGAAGAGAGCGGGGGGGGGGGGAAGGAGGGAGAGAGAGGGAGAGAGAGAGGGGGGAGGGAGAGAGATGGGAGAGAGAGAGAGGGGAAGAGAGAGACATAAAGAGAGAGAGAGAGAGAGGGAGAGAGAGGGAGAGAGAGAGGGGAGGGAGAGAGATGGGAGAGAGAGAGACAGAGAGAGAGGAAGAGAGAGAGAGAGAGAGGGAGAGAGAGAGAGAGAGAGAGAGAGAGATAGGGGGAGGGAGAGAGATGGGAGAGAGAGGAAGAGAGGGAGAGAGAGAGAGAGAGAGAGAGAAGGACAAGTCAAGGTTCTAAGAAGATCAAGTACGCTTAAAGGGTTCCTCTGACAAAGATATAATAATCCATAATTAGAATATTCGAATCATGAAAAATAAATAAGAACATCCGGCTCAATATTCTTGACATCATGTCAGGGGAACTTGGATATTAGCGAAGACTATAGATTATGGATCAAAATGACACGGATTAGATTTGACGGCGCAAGAGGATATTCTATTCAGGAATAGAATAATGCAGAGAGAGAGATAATTCTTAATGCGAACACAAACAAAGAAGGAGGAAAGGAAGAAAACCCTATACCCAATTACGAAGTAACAAATAAGTATTTTCCCTTGTTTTTGTTTTAAATTACGGAATTACTTATCTTTTATAACACTTCTTAATTGTTGTTGTAAGTAATTAATTGCATAATAATACCGTCAAAAGAAAGTAAACCGTTAACTTCTTTAAATTTGATAATGACAAATTCCAATGGGTGTTTAGAGGAAATCCATCATTAAAGATGTAACAGGACAAACACAAATGCAAAAACAAAACAGAAACGATTAAAAAACAAACAAACAGGCAAAAGAAAAAAAAACATACAACTCACAAAAAGGCATGTCTATTCAAATTTCATCTAGTTTGAATTGAATTCAATTTCACACTTTAATTTCTTAGAAGGAAATAACTATTTCTGTCTGGTTTAGGCCTTTAGTTCTATATAGTTGTGCCGGTAGTTACATTTATATAAATATAATAGTTTTATCGAATCAGTGCAAGGATTTTCAATCCGAATCTCCGATTGCAGAGATGCTTCCTATACAGACAAAATCCTATTGCGTTGATATGAGTTCATTTTGTATTCTGTACTTGACAATATAATTCATATACTCCCCCTCCCCTACCCCTCTCTCTCCCTCCCTACCTCTCTCGCGCCCCCTCTCCCTCCGTGTTAGTATCAAATTAGTATCTCTCTATTCCTCTCGATCTACATGTATCTCTCTTTCTTCTCTCTTCCTTTCTCTTTCTACCCCTCTCTTACTTTCTCTTTCTCCCCCTCTTCCTATCTATTTCTCCCCTATCTTTCTTCTCTCTTCCTTTCTCTTTCTACCCCTCTCTTCCTTTCTCTTTCTCCCCTCTCTTACTTTATATTTCTTCCTATCTTTCTTCTCTCTTCCTACCCCTCTCTTACTTTCTATTTCTGCCCTATCTTTCTTCTCTTCCTTTCTCTTTCTCCCCCTTTCTTCCTTTCTCCCCCTCTCTTACTTTCTATTTCTCCCTATCTTTCTTCTGTCTTCCTACCCCTCTCTTTCTCCCCCTCTTCCTTTCTCTTTCTCCCCCTCTCTTACTTTCTCTTTCTCCCCTATCTTTCTTCTCTCTTCCTTTCTCTTTCTACCCCTCTCTTACTTTCTATTTCTCCCCTCTCTTCCTTTCTCCCCTCTCTTCCTTTCTTTTTCTCCCCTATCTTTCTTCTCTATTCCTTTCTCTTTCTACCCCTCTCTTACTTTCTATTTCTCCCCTCTTCCTTTTTATCTTTCTCCCCTCTCTTCCTTTCTATTTATCCCCTATCTGTCTTCTCTCGTCCTTTCTCTTTCTACCCCTCTCTTCCTTTCTCTTTCTCCCCTCTCTTCCTTCTCTCTTCCTTTCTATTTCTCCCCTATCTTTCTTCTCTCTTACTTTCTCTTTCTCCCCCTCTTCCTTTATCTTTCTTCCCTATCTTCCTTTCTCTTTCTCCCCCCCTCTTCCTAGTTTTCTATCTTTGTTAAAGGATGTCTTCCTTATTATTGCTGACTAAATTTCAGAACACATGTATGTGCATATTTCACTACTTATGGAGACAGCTAAATTCACACGATTCTACAACAAGAAAAGAAGCTCCTTTCCAACAAGATATCAGTAATTATCTCTATAAAACTGTACACTTTTTATTAATGGTTCAATACAATGTTATCATAACATACATACAGGTTTAGTGGTATCACCATGCATGATACAAAAATATAATTCATAATTAATGTGGTCCATAATCCATGCGATTGCATTGTGAAAGAAACGTTGCAGAATCGATCAGAAAAGGTTGATCAACTAGCATATAAATATTGGTGTGTACTGCAAGGTTCTGGGATGAATACATGCACTGTGAAATGATAATTTAATACCTTGGTGAACCGAGTAGCTACCCTGGATATATAGAAAGCATTTAATCGAATAATATAAACAAATTACATCGATCCAGAGATGCCATCCTTCATCGACAAAAAAAAGTTTTCTTAAGAGGAAAAAAACAACTATTTTTTGACAAAAAACATTATTTTTGAAAAATCGAAGCGACGTTCATACTGTACACGTGGGTTGTTCGCAACGTGCACAGTGCACCGTACTGCTTGCATCGTTTGAAGACATATGTGCATAATATACATACTACACAAAGCCCATGATCGGAAATTAAGAAGAAAAACAAAAAAATTATAAAAAGTTACACAAACAAGTTATTAAAAAAAAAAAAAAGATCCACCATTATCACCTGTTTGAAGTCAGAAGGGCATTAACTTGCATCATGTTACAGAGTCCTTTCAGCTCCAAACACAATGTAAATACAAGCAATATTTGCTCTATGCGCTGTACACAGGCATCCTTGAGCAGGGTTTGTGTTTCCACTGGTATCATGTTAGGGTTAGGAATGATGCTAATTGGTCCAAATTCAATCAGTACTGAAAATTGACTACCAAACAACTGATACCTGAGCAAATGACTTATTTATTTTGGTCTACATTCATTTGCGCCATAGATCGAGTATATATACTAGTACATGATGGCAGTTTTATCAACTTATATTCATAGAAATATAGTTTATATACAGAATATGGAGGTGTTACCTTGTTACCCTAGCCGAGTCAAGCAATTGATATGAACATTGTCTTTATATCGTGCAAGCTACTGCTTAGGCTAATACGACATGTATGGCTCTCATTCATTTTTGTGTAAATGTACATACCTGCCAACATTTAAAAATAAGAATAAGGAATTTTTAGCACGCTATGCCTTCGAAAATAAGAAATTGCACTTGCAGCGGCAGTGTTACTGGTAATACGCGGTAAATCTGTACCTAAAATGAATACAAATTCGCTGCTCGATCATGCAGCCATTCAACGCACACAATACGTGAACTCTCAAATCGCAGCACATGATAAAACAAGCGTAATGAAAAAATGAAAAATCAGAATATTCTGAATTTTCAGGTCCTAAAAATCCAGAAAATCAGAACATTCTGGATTATTTGTAAGGGTTGGCAGGTATGATTGTATGGTCCTGATTAAAGGAAAAGCAACATTCTTGGATGGAATTCTTGGCACATGAATTGTCATGGAGCAAGCCTCTGTGAAGCCAGTGTAAAATTGTTTCATATCGAAGTGCTATCTTACAGGTATATAGCGCTAATTTTTTAATTTTCTTGTAGCCTTAAAGAGATGGTATTGGAAAGTCCCTTATAACAGGAACAGTGGAAGCCAGGTGAAGAAGATGCAGACCCGCTATTTCCTGGTTGAAAGACATCCACCTATGGACTGGGAAAAAACTGTAAGAGGTAACAAGAGCAAAGGTCATCTGGTGGCTGAGCCATTGTTGTCTGTGATTGGTGGATTAGGGATGACATCACAAACTACGAAGCCCTCTGTCTGGAACGCAGATTTCAGCTCAGTCTGAATAGAAACAAATAAATAAGTTCAGTTAGTGACAATGAGGGAGAGATTACAAATTTAGATATATAGATATATGAAAGTAGAATGAGAGAAAGGAAACAGAGTATGCAAAGCAGAAAAAAGTGATTGAGAGAAGGAGAAAGGATGGAGAGAAAAGGGTGAGATAGAGAAGGAAAAAATAAGGCAAGGACCCGTATCAGGGGGGTGTTTCACAAAGATCCTAAGTTGAACTTATCTCTAAGTTGGACTTAACAATTATGGAAAGCCGTGAGCATCTTTGACAATATTTTGTAAAAGTTCTTTTAAAAGGCATAAAATGATTTTAATGATTCATATTTTCTATTATCAAGGAGATTTCATGTTCCTTATCTGGAATTTATGTAAAGTCTAAAATACTTGAATTTTCGCTTTTGAATATGTTTTATTTTTAGGCTACAAATGGCTTTCCATAATTTTGAAGTCCGACTTAGAGTTAAGTTTGACTTAGGATCTTTGTAAAACACCCCCCCCCCCCCCCAGGTAATGCAAATAAGAAAGAAATAGAGAATTAGGATAGGAGTTTTATTGATTATATGACACTATTGAATACTAAGGCTAGAAAATCTTAGAAATATATGTTGGGTTCAACATAAACCCATGTAAAACAGTTAAAAAATAAACTTTGCATTGACACTTAATGGTTTTAACAGTCATTTTCAGCATGCTAACGGTTTGTTAACGTACATCATGGTAAATCTCTGCAAAGTATCGCTGTGGTACTTTTCACAGATTGCTCGCTTATTTGCTTATCCCTCAGCAGTTTTCGGTCTAAATTATTTGGCAGATGATATTCATTTATATTCAAATCAACATGAGATAACAGTTACATCAAATTCTATTTGAATCTATGTGACTAATTACCAGAGCTCTAGACCAGGCCTTCTCAACTGGCGGCGCGCGCGCCACTCGTGGCGCTTGCGGTCAGTCAGAGTGGCGCGCGGCTGTTCACCAAAAAATAATAAAAAATAAATAAAAAATAAAAAATAAAATTCAAGAAAGAAAAAATAAAAAAAGAATATTTTAAAATAAAAAAACTAAAAAGTTGAGCCCAAAATGTAAGCAAGCCATTTTGTTTGTTTTATTTTCACTTCATTTTGACATTTTCCGTGTTTATTGCACCAAAATAACTACATATAAATTAACTTCCAGTGTAGATTTTAGCCAGGAATTGTATTAAATAATTCACATCAATATGAAATTATGATTGATGTTTTATGGAACAAAAAGGTGTTAAATTGCGACATCTGGGCCTTAAAAAAGCCCTAAAATCCACTAGCTTCCTGGGGCTTCGCCCCCTGGACCCCACCCGCTATCGGCTCGGTCGCTACGCTCCCTCGAAACACAGTCACCAAACATACAGGTTGGCACTTCAACCTCAATCAATTTTTGTTTTGGCGCTTCTAAGAAACTAGTTGAGAAGGCCTGCTCTAGACTATCTTAGAAGGAAAAAGAAAAAGAGGCAGACAAAGAAAGCAGTGGTTTGATAACATCAAGAAATGGACAGGTCTCACATATTCAGAAGCCAAAAGATTAGCACAGGATAGAAACAAATGGAGAAAGACAACAAGAAGATGTGCAGATGTGGTTGCCAATTGCCAGCAACTGACGGCGACAGCCAGGTAATAGGTAGACTATCTTCCAACTGACTGACTTACCAGTTTATCAGGATCTAAACAAAGACCTATGACTGCTCCCCCGCTGCCTGAGAACTTAGCTGATGATCCATACTGCATTCAAAACACAGAATTGTGAAGCAATGAATTATCTCATATAGCGTGTTTCTATTAGTTATACTGAATTTATCCGGTTGAAGAAATAAGCGTATAATGCCAGGTAAGGGCACTTTCTATCTACGCGCATTCCGATCTAGCCAAAAAAAAAGGCCGTGAAAAAGTTCACCGAACTCTGGCTAATTAGGTCACCGCAAAGTATTGTGGGACTGCTAGGTCAACCCGGGATTGTAGTGTCGCGTGCGTCGGGGTAAAATATTCCGGTCACGTGATCACTCCTATTTCCGGTTTCTCCCCGGTATGTGCACTCAATCGGAACGGGGTGTGTTTCTACTTACGTTATCCGGTTAGCTTCCCCTGCATTATCCTTCTAAAAGAAGGATAATTTTGCCGGTGAACGCGTAAAAGCTCTCCCCGGCTTTATCCGGATAATGCCGGAGAAAGTGTGTTTCTATTAGGAAAAATTTATCCCTTATCAGCCATTAACCGGATAATGGCTTTAGATAGAAACACGCCGATAATGATAACATTTTAGCTGACGATCCATAATATTCATTAAATACAGAGGAACATAATATAATTAAGACTTAGTCATTACATCTAGCGATGATCCATACTACATTAAATAGATAAACAAGTTTTTAAAAATTGTTCATAATAATTGAAACTTAGCTGACATTCCATACTGCATTAAAAACATATAGAAATATAAAATGATTTGTTCAGAGTGATTGAAACTTAGTGGATCATTTATGCGTTATTAAAATCATAGAAACATAAACATTTTGTTCATAATAATTACCATCATGCTGATGATCCTTTATACATTCAATGCATCATCTATAAGCCATCATGTTAATGATTTTATCAAGCCAACTATCGATCAAAATGTGTAATTTTTGTCCCTAAATTGGGCGACTTGTTATTTTCATGTATAAACATGTATATATATATATATTATTTTTTAAGGGAGGGGGGGATGGTTGGGTAAAGTATTTTTTTGGTTGAATTTATATGTTCTTGCTGTATATACAAACAAGTTACCGTATGTTTTAAAGTGATTGGTACACTTTAAGTAAGCTTACCTGATCTACATTTGCCACACTCAACCCAGGTGATGTAAATGGGTACCTGGCAGGAATTAATTCTTTGAAATGCTAGAGCGCCGAAATGGCAGCACAGCTAAAGCCGGGGTAATAATCTCCAAGTTTGGAAGCGCTTAGTGATTCTAAGAAGCGCTATATAAAAACTGAGTATTATTATTATTATTACCTGTCTAGCTAGCTGTATCATTCTCAGATTCTCTGCTCCAATCACTGCATCACCATAGATCACTCTGCGGAGGTCAAAGTTCGAATTCATCAGCTTTAGCAGTTCACTGTGGTTGCCAGTTTGAAGAGCAGATCTGTTTAAAGATCAAACAATTCAAGAAAGAAAATTGATAAATAAAAACCAATTGTTTTGATTGTGACGAATGGTAAACAAAAGATGAAGGGCATAGGTTCAAGCCCCCTACGCGGTACTAGTTTCGGTACTAGTTTCCCTTGTCAAAACATTTATATTATATTGACTGGGCTTGAGGGGTACATCAGACATATTGACTAAGCTAAGATCATATTGCCCGGTCAATATGTCTGATGTACCCCGAAAGAATCCTAGCTGGCAATATAATTATTGTTACTTTATATACAAGGCATTTTTTTACAAATGGTATACAGCTTTGGTATCAAGCATTATTTGTATACTCACCATGTGTATGCATCTTTTTCCCTTACTCTTGTCTTGATGAAAATGTATGAAAATTTCATTGTGACGTAAATTGTTACCCCGCGTACACTTTAACGCGTACACAATACTGCACGTACGTATGCACTTTAATAAAAGCGCAGTGACAAGAAAGAGTGGAATATGGCCGAATGTTGCCCTCTGTTTTAGAAGTGGTCCAAGGGGTAAACTTGGAAGAGGGCAATATGGCAAATATTCATCGCTCCGGTTTCGTATTCGGAGTAGTGTGCAAAATACGACTTTTTACTTTACAGCTAAAATGTCTTGTAGGGGTAACAATCACTTATATTTGCCTCTATTCGAGAAGGTGCTAAATGGGTACCAATGGGACAGAATTCCTTGAATGCTGTGAGCAGCGAATCCGGAACCTTAGCTAGAGGCGGGGTGATGTAGGATGCCTTGCATGATATGTGTGTTATGAAAATATCAAATGTTAGGCATAAAAAAATTAATGTTTTTAGGATAAAAAAATGTTTAATGAATACAAATTTGTTGAAGCATCCCAAACTGAGAAATATCAGCCCTCAGAGGAAGAAAAAAAGGTTATAAAAAAAACAGATTTTCAAAAGACAGACCCATGTTTTGGCACCTTAAGGGCAATACAACGTCTTTTTTTTTAGAACTTATCATCATTATTATTACTAAAATTCTGCGAAAACTTTTAATCCCTACCTCGCTAGATCGGTGAGATTAGCAAAGGTCTTCATGGCCTCATGAACATCCTCGTCTCCCGCTATCCATCTCTCTCTCACATCATGATGAATCTTTCCTGAATCACTGGGGTTCCTGATGTAGGCCAACCATAGACCAGGGATCAGGTCCTGGTCTATGTACTCATAGATCCCATGGCCCTGTCGCTCCATGATGGTCTGAGAGAAGTCCATGTAGACAGCTCCATGATAGACCTGGATCACACGGTCCTGGCAAACAAACAAACAAAAGTAAAACAAACAGTGAGTTTTATAAATGTATAATGCTTCCTGGGAGAAATTTCAATTATTTAAACATATTTGTGGCTTAATACACCCAGTAAAAAAGATTGATTGATCGATCTGTATTGAAAAACAAGTCAGAAAAAATCTTCAAACCAGCGGGACTTGAACCTGCATCTACTGCTTGCCGGGCAGCGACTCTACCACCAAGTACTCAAGCTCTCCTGATTCAAACAGTGAGTTTGTTATATATATTTAAGGGATATTACAAGAAGTGGAGTATATAGCTACTCACTCTAGTGTTTCTTTCACTTATCATGAATTACCATGGCTCATAAATAATGAATACAGCACAATTATCTGTATATGGGGCCAGTCACCACGAAATGAGTCCAGTGTCGCATTAGGCTCAATCGTAGTAATAGCGATGTATAGTGTGTATGTACTGAAAATTGACCCACCTACCAGATTTTTCCAAAAATCGACTTATTATTTCTTTGTTTGTTGAAAGTTTCATTGAAATCGAATGATGGGAAGTGTGTTGTTGCTATGTTGTTGTTGACCAGACTATAATATGTTACGCATCATTAACTTTACACCTAATTATCTCAAAACTGGGTAATCCCATTGTTATAAAGTCCAATTAGGTTTTTGTTCATATTTCTGGATATAATTTATCAATTTTAATGTGTGACCCCTTAATTTAAAGCTTACTTAATGTAGATTCATATAATACTTAAAAACAGGAATAACATTTTTGACCAACTGGACTCATTTCGTGGTGACAGGCCCCATATATTTTTATGCTATACTATATTTACACTTCAAATCAAGCTTCAATACTTACCTTTTTAGGCAGATGACTTTTTGGAGACGGCCCCTTTTAATGATTTTGTTGTTGTTTGTTTGATTTTGTTGTCTTTATTTTTGTTTGTTTATGTTACAGAAAAAAGGTAAAATCCAATGAAATCATTATCATCATAATGTTCATACAAAGTACATATACCTTGTTCTAATGCTAGCATTAGACCTTATTGGAAGTTGAACAAGTGCTCACACAAAATTACAAAAACACACCCCGGCCCAAATTCACAAAAACTTGTCATCAGTGACAAATTACAGTTTTTGTTATAAGCTAGTGAAATCCTTGCTTTTGATTGGTTAATAGTAGATTCGTCACTGATTTTTGTCATTTGTCATTAAAAACAGACTCTGTAAAACAGGGGGTGTTTCACAAAGATCATAAGTTGAACTTATCTCTAAGTTGGACTTAAAAATTATGGAAAGCCGTTAGCATCTATGAATTTATTTTGTAAAAGTTATTTTAAAAAGCATAAAATGTCGATTCAAATCATTCATATTTTCTATTATCAAGGAGATTTCATGTTCTTGATGTGGAATTTATAAAAATATATGAATTTTTGCTTTTGAATATTTAATTTTAAGGCTACAAATGGCTCTCCATAATATTTAAGTCCAAATTAGATTTAAGTTTGACTTGGGATCTTTGTGAAACTGGTCCCCTATGATCTTACCTGTAGACCTGCGCTGATGAAGAGCTCATCAATCTCAACATCTAGGATGAACTGAGGCTGCAGAGGCTTCGGAAGGTCCTGAAGATACGCAAGATACGGATGGATTCATTCTAATCAGGATATTCATGACAATGACATTGATTTATTTATTTCTTTAACGGCCCCTTCTGGGGCATGGAAGAAATACAGTTGAATAGTACAAATATAATGTTCAACAATGATATACTCATATTAAAAAAAACACACACAGAAAATCTTTAAAAACAAGAAAATCTTTGGCAGCTAGCGAACAAACAAATAAAGGAAGTATTTAGAATATACTTTTAAAAATACATGACACCCTATATATTTACCACAAAGTCTAGAATGAAGACATACTCTAAGCCACAGAGATTTGTTTTATTTCAAAGAATGAAAACGGACTTAAAGAGAAGGTTGAGTTATGGTTAAGTTCTGGATACAGTGTTATCTTGTGAGCTTTCCCCATTCTTTGTGTGTAAAAAGGAATAAATTGCTGTATTATTTCATATATGACTAAAGAATGTCTGAAAAGGACGGGGCTTAAAGATAAACTTTAGTACTGGTAATGCGATTGCATTGTGAAAGAAAAGGTGTGGAAAGGATCAGAAACAGTTGATCATGTAGCATGTAAGTATTGGTGTGCACTGCAATGTTCTGGAGTCATCAAAATCATAATAAATTTGACCGAGTCTTGGTAAAGTAACAAGCACTCACATAGAAAGCTATATATGGGACAACACACATGGTGTCGGGGATGCATGGTACTACCTTGATTTCCTTGTCTTTCTATGCTCATTACTTAGCCAGTATACATTTTCTTCCAAAATTGTTTGGCACATGTCATTTATTTGTAATCTTGAACATTCAGTGTAAGTTTTGTTTGATTCTGTGAGAATTGTTTTATATTTTTTTACCAGTACTGGAGTTTATCTTTAATCATTAAAGGCACTGATTGAACAACTACAGATGTATGCATAAATAGAACTTACCGAGTTATTGAGATCAAAGAAATGCATCAGACATCTGAGAGTGGCTGCTACAATGGCACTGCTACCAGCCAATCCCTGGGAGAGAGAGAGAGAGAGAGAGAGAGAGGGAGAGAGAGGGAGAGAGATGGGGATAGGGAGAGAGAGAGAGGGAGAGGGGGGGGGGGGGGGAGAGAGAGAGAGAGAGATGGGGATAGAGAGAGAGAGAGAGAAAGGAGGGAGGGGTATACAGAAAGGAAGACGAGAGGAGAGACAGAGAGAAGTGGAGAAAGAAAAGGATAGAGGAAGGGACATACATTATGTCATTTTACTGAAAAAGGTGCTCTAATTAAGTCTGTACCAATTCATAATTCACTACAAATCGATACTTGAAAGATTATTTTACTACATTATTCTACTTCATAAATTATTCATAATATGCATGACATGAATTTATCCTTATTGAAGACTACCGTAATACATTTTTCTGAATGAAGCTCTCAACACAAACGAGTTGGAGAGCATCTATCCCTGACTCACTTCAAAGGTTCTGTTATAACTCTACTTACCACTTGTCGAGGAATGTTGGTGTCATATTTCAGCTTGAAATTCCTCTTCGGTAGGGCAATCCTAAGTGAATTGAAAAGAAGATGATCAGGGGTGATAGTGAGCACTAAAAAAAAAATAGGTTTTTTGTTTTCCCCTCAACCACGGCTCCCTTGAGTAAAACGAAAGAAGTGGATTTGAGGGGAAAAAATGGCATCTAACAACATTCCCCCATTTCGATTAAGAAAATTGGTGGCCAAATAGGGCCAAATAGGGAAGAATAGAGAAAATAAGGGCGAAATCTGGAAAATCAGGATAAAATAGGGAAGAAAAAAAAAATCGGGAAAAAATTGGGAAAAAAAAATAATAATCAGGAAACCGATTTAAATCAGGTTTTTATCAGGCCTGGATGATATTGAATGAAAAAAAAAGTATAAGATAACAGTGTGATTTTATATTCGTGCAAAATAACAATGTATAAACCTGCTTTATTCAAACCCATCATTCTTAAATATATAATCAATTTACTACAGAAGTGTGTATAAAAAGAATGTTATCACTACACTACTGAAGACAGTGCGTATGATGGTAAATTAAAAGTCTGACTGGAGAAACCTCTTACCCTCATTCTCAATGTGCTTTTAAAGTGCTTTATCTAACTGAGAAGGGGCATTTTGACCCCCCCCAAAAAAATAAGGATAGGGTTGAAATGGAAAGTAAATCCTTACCCCTGCTCTGAACAGTATTGGTAGAACATTTCACAATTAGAGTGGAGGATAATCAGACACATACTGTATACACTTAAAGCCTGTCTGTACTAGTTTGGCCAGGAGGGATTGGAACTCCCTGCAAGGTTACTGACAGGTGGTTATCAAATCAAATCAGCTCTCAAATAGAAAAAGAGGATCATGGGGGATCAACAGGCACCGATTAGGGATTATTTGCAATATAGAGGGCGCACGTAGCTATAAGTAGTGCAGTGGGACTTTAAAACAATGATTCTATTTGTTGAATTGAAGGGTACAATTAAGATCGTTACCCTTGCTCGGAGCAGTACTGGTAGAACTTAAGATCGTTACCCTTGCTCGGAGCAGTATTGGTAGAACTTAAGATTGTTACCCTTGCTCGGAGCAGTACTGGTAGAACTTAAGATTGTTACCCTTGCTCGGAGCAGTACTGGTAGAACTTCTTACAGGTAGCCTGCAGGAGTCTCAGCCCTCCTAGGTAGCCTTCCTTACGGCTGATCCCATGAAGGTCACCTAGACTACCAAACTCAGTCGGGTCATTCAGAGGGTGCGGCACCAAGATCTGTTACAAGCAAGTTATTTCATTGTGATTTATTTAAAGCCTGTCTGCACTTCTACTTCTACTTCTACGACGATACTCAGCAGGATCCATAAGTCAGGATGTATAGTGCTGAGGAATAAACTATCTAGTTCTTGGTCTAGATGCTGTTTGGCCAGGAGGGATTAGACCACCCAGGGTGGTCACTGACAGGTGGTTATCTCATCAACTCAGGTCTCAATTAACATAAGAAAAAGAGGATCATGGGGGACCAATGGTCACCGACTAGGCATTGTTTTCTATATAAAGGGAGCATGCATGCAAGCAGCTACAAGTAGTACAGTGGGGCTTTAAAGGGAGTGGGTCGTCAGTGTTCAAGTGCGCAAGGAATATTTCGCTGACACCAAACTTATTGGGGGGGAAGAGGACACTTTTTTTTTTTTTTTTTGGTCACAAAATTTTGCTCCGTTGGGGGGGGGGGGGGTAAGGTTACCTTTTTAGGTCAGTCATTGGCATAGTTTTATTTTTTATTTTTTTTAATTAAAAAAAAAAAAAAAAATACAAAAAATTATAATTTTTCTTTTGGCCGGGGGGGCACGCCCCTGTTTTTCAGTATATTTTGGGTGAATTTAGGGCTGATTTTAACCCAAAAAAATTGGCCGGGGGGGGGGGGGGGGGGCACGTGCCCCCTGTGCCCCCCTGGATCCGCCACTGGAGGCACTTCATCATCATTTAAAAGCGCAATTTTTTAGGACTTCAATATTGCACGATATCGCAGACACTGATAACACATAGGGCCATGCATCTCAGATTTAACATTGTTGAATATATAAACGATGCCTTTAAAGACAGGGTAATCATTGTGATCAGGACATTTTGATAGCAAACTCATTCAGAGATCTAGGATCTGTAAAACCCATCAGGAAGGAAGGAAGGAAGGAAGGAAAGGAAGGAGTGTTTTAGCTGTCAGGCATGGGACACAGGTAAAATAACAATTTGAAGTCTGTTGGAAGCTCTACATCCCTCAGAAAGAAACTAAATGTCCATGTATGTGTGAGACATGGAGGGGTGCTTCACAAAGATCCTAAGTTAAACTTATTTCTAAGTTGGACTTAACAATTATGGGAATTAACCGTTAGCATCTTTGAAAATATTTTGTAAAAGTTATTTTAAGAAGCATAAAATATTGATTCAAATCATTCATATTTTTCATTATCAGGTAGATTTCATGTTCTTGATGTGAAATTTATGAAAAGTCTAAAATATTTGATTTTTTGCTCTTGAATATATTTTATTATAAGGCTACAAAAGGCTCTCCATAATGTTGAAGTCCAACTTAAATATCATTCAATATTTTCTTTGATTTTCGTTATTATTCAGAGAAAAATTGAATGTGTGACATGAACCGCAGAAGTATAGAACTAAAAATCAATTAGCAGTCTGATAAAACATGTACAAGCATATGTATTATAAAATGGGTTCAAGAGTGTAGCCAATGAGAAGCGTCAAAATGGAGGTAGTTTGTGTGCATTAATTTTTACAATATGCACGGGAGAGCATTTTGGTGATAAGAACCGTCAATTTCTCGACTTTATACTCATATTGAAGACCGGCCATCTTTTAAAACAAATAATACATGTTTTTAGCTAGGCCATATTTGATATGCACTGCACTTGGTTAAGTCACAATAAGACAGACAATGAACTTGACAAGTCTTGTTCATTATCCTACTGTGACTTAACTTGCGTGCAGTGCATATTCCCTAATGCACTCGCAAAACATGTATTTTTTGTAATATCATTATCATTATTACAATTATTATCATCATTAATTGTCACTCTTGACCGAGAGAAGATGAGTTGAGATGAAGAGAGCTTACCAGCTTGGGACTCTCGATGATGGTCACCTCGGCCCAGAGAGAGAGAGAGAGAGAGAGAGAGAGAGAGAGAGAGAGAGAGAGGGAGGGAGGGAGAGAGAAGATGAGTTGAGATGAAGAAAGCTTACCAGCTTGGGACTCTCGATGATGGTCACCTCGGCCCAGAAGAGAGAGTGAGAAGGAGAGAGAGAGAGAGAGAGAGAGAGGGAGGGAGAGAGAAGATGAGTTGAGATGAAGAAAGCTTACCAGCTTGGGACTCTCGATGATGGTCACCTCGGCCCAGAAGAGAGAGTGAGAAGGAGAGAGAGAGAGAGAGAGAGAGAGGGAGGGAGAGAGAAGATGAGTTGAGATGAAGAAAGCTTACCAGCTTGGGACTCTCGATGATGGTCACCTCGGCCCAGAAGTTCTTGATGGAAACAGAGATGGTCTTACCATGGAAACCATCAGATGGGTTACCCATTAAACCTATCCTGTATACAGAGAGAGAGAGAGAGAGGGAGAGAGATGGAGAGGAAGAGAGAGAGAGAGAGAGGAAGAGAGAGAGAGAAAGAAAGAGAGAGAGAGATAAAGAGAGAGAGAGGGAGAGAGAGAGAGAGAGAGACAGAGAGAGAGAGTGAGAGACACAGAGAGAGAGAGAGGGGGGGGGGGGGAGTTAGAGAATAGATTAACAGAGAGTGTGAAAATAGAGCACAAGTGATAATTAAGGCAAGTGAAAGCAAACAAATGATATTGAGAACTACCATGAATCCAATACACAAGCAATACTTAATGAAACTTGATACTTGAAACTTCCAACTTGCAGAAACAAAATGGCCCAAACAAAACTAAACACTGGTATTGGTATACAGCTTAAAGTCACAAGCATACAATTTTTTGTAAAACGATTTGTTACCTTGCATAAGCTTTGGCTGTGTATGGTACCATACATCTCTGGTCGGTCTGTTTATCTGAGAAGAACAGCAGCCACTTCTCATAGTCTGCCAATCCCTGTAGACAAGGAGAAGTATGATGATCATAATAGCTAGAATCATAATTTAAAGCCCCACTGTACTACTTTCATCTACTTGCTCCCTCTATATACATTTGTAGGAATGATGCCTAATCGGTGACCATTGGTCCCCCATGATCCTTTTTTTCTTATGTTAATTGAGAGCCGAGTTGACGAGATAGCCACCTGTCAGTGACCTCCCTGGGTGGTCTAATCCCTCATAGCCAAACTAGTACAGACAGCCTTTAAAGGATAGTAAACGCATCCCTTCCATGAACATAACAAGGAGCTTAGATCCCTAGAGAAAATCCCTGACCCCTAATTATTAGTCCGGCAGCCAAATCCAGATTATTGGCCTAACCTTGTTTTAGGGTCTATGTTTTTTTTCTTCAATGGATTTTGATTGCCTAAACCTTTTATTTCAAGAATCCTATTGCTGACACTCTGTCAGCCTTGAGATTTTTTTGACAAGAATAACTAAGTGGTTTATATACAAAAATTATTGACAATATTATAATTGCAAACAATATTATTTTTGTTTGCAATTATTTAGACACTTGAGGAAGAATTTGAATTGAATTGAATTAATATTGAATTAATTGAATAGAATTTGAATTGAATTGAATTGAATTGGAGATTGAATTGAATTGATTTGAATTAAAGTGAATTGAATTGAATTGGAGATTGAATTAAATTGAATTGAATTGGAGATTGAATTAAAGTGAATTGAATTGAATTGAATTGAGTTGAATTGAATCGAATTGAATTAAAGTGAAATTAATTGAATTTAATTGGATATTGAATTAAAGTGAATTGAATTGAGTTGAATTGAATTGAGTTGAATTGAAGATTGAATGATGTTTCTATACTCACCACCTGTCCGATAAGCTGGAATCCTGTTGGTAGCTTCATGCCGTAGACCTCGTGCTGTGTCTCATTTATCAACCATTGCTGTGGGACAGTTCAAAATAAGAAAACAGTCAGACATTGAATACTAGAACTGCAATCGTATCAGAACGTTGTGCATGCATTGACTCCCATGTTTTAATGTGCCAGACGAAAGAGCCTCCATCTCTCGTACTATCCAGAGGAATTCGTTAGATCAACCATTGAGATGGGACAGTTCATGATAACAAAACAGTCACACACTGATTATAAAGACATGTATACAGTTTGCAAATTTTGATCAAAACGTGAAGGATTGAAGGAAAGTAATTCCCATTACTCTGGGTCAACTTACAACACTGATCTCATTTGAAAAATGGAAAAGAGGAGGGGGGGGGGGGAATACTCCTCTAGCTATTCTCCCAAGCACTAAATTTACATGAAATGTACTAATTTGAGACCAAAACTAACATTTTAGACAAATAACACAGACTAATAGGAAGGATTGCATTGGAGTACTCAAATAAATGTCTACGATGCGTGAGCTAAGTGGTTAATGACTATTTGCTGACCAGAAAAGTCTTACCAGTTTGATGGCTATGCATTGACCAAACACATTCTACAGTACACGAGTCATATGTCATTACCAATGATCCACACAGGAATGCACCTTGTGTTCATTCAACAAACATCTTCTACCATTGACCGATATGAATTACTGACAACCGATGTAGGAGGTTACTAACCTTGCAGTCAACATAATTCTTCTACTGGACACCAGTGACCATTAACCTATGAGTTTATTGACCACTGCTCTGGCAGATTTGATACTGAAAATTTATTCATAAAATGTAATATCCTGGACATCATTACCCTTGAGTCCTAAGGGCCTCGGATTGCTCCACTTTAGTGACCATGTAATGCAATTTTACAACCAATGCATCCACCAATAGCCCTCTAATGGACAACATCAACAAATGACCTATGGGTGCAATGACAACTGGTCTTGGAGATTTAAAGACACTCAGTAGTCAGCTCTCATGGGGAATTCAATACTGTTCGGGTGTTTACCCAATAAGAGGTGCTGTCAATCACCAGAATTAGCCTTCAGTTTTAGGACCAGCAGGCCTTATGTAACGTACTGCGTTTTTCACCCATTCCCCCACATGGTAAAGTCATTATCTTACTTTTCCTTCACTCGAACGGGCCGAAGACTCTCGAGAGACGAGGGGGTATTTCTCGATTGGCTGTGTGCAGACCTAATACCTGTACACACGTTAATGATTTTTATTATCCACCAAGTCTGGTGTCAGCGAATTATGGCCTTCTGCACATGGAAACTGACGAGTGACTCCCTTTATACTGACCATGTATTCACCAAATGTCCTTTGCTTGACGTCAGGATTGTTTTGGAGGAATGTTGGGATGGATGAAAGTGTCTCTCTCTGGAAGCAGTAGAAGACTACACTGGCTTGACGAGACATGGTCTCGGTCTCACTCGGCTTCTCAAGAAACTGGGTGATCCTGAAAACAGAAGAATTACAAGAACAAGATATCGCTACTGTTCCTTCAATATGTCAGTTTGCAAATGTGATGGATTTTCATAGAAATTTTACATTGTTTCAGCCCCTCTATTGTAAACCACAAAATGATATAAATCAAAAGAATGTCTCATCAGGCCTTCACAAGTTAAATGGACTGTCGCGATGAACGTTTCTAGAGCAAGGTTTTATATGAGCAAGATACCTTGCCTTAATTCTGATTAAAAATCTTGATTCTCACAAGTATTTTCAACATCGAGCATAAAGTTTGAGTCAAAATCTTTTCAAGAACCCAAGATAGTTTGAACACAAGCCTCTACTATGCTGATTCTACTAAATATTTCTGGATTTTTTTCTAATATTGTATTTAGTAAATCCTACCTATTAGTTTGGGGGCACACTTTTACTATGCCTCTGCTTGTTATGTTCTCTGTTGGTTCCATGTAAATCCTACCTATTAGTTTGAGGGCACACTTCTACTATGCCTCTACTTGTTATGTTCTCTGTTGGTTCCATGTAAATCCTACCTATTAGTTTGAGGGCACACTTCTACTATGCCTCTACTTGTTATGTTCTCTGTTGGTTCCATGTAAATCCTACCTATTAGTTTGAGGGCACACTTCCACTATGCCTCTACTTGTTATGTTCTCTGTTGGTTTCATGTCAATCCTACCTATTAGTTTGAGGGCACACTTCCACTATGCCTCTACTTGTTATGTTCTCTGTTGGTTTCATGTCAATCCTACCTATAAGTTTGAGGGCACACTTCTACTATGCCTCTACTTGTTATGTTCTCTGTTGGTTTCATGTCAATCCTACCTATTAGTTTGAGGGCACACTTCTACTATGCCTCTGCTTGTTATGTTCTCTGTTGGTTCCATGTCATAGTATATGGCTAGCTCACCTTCCTGAAAAACAAGGAATAAATGTTATATAATGTTAATATCTTACTCAAAATATCTGTGTTACAATGTCATATAGTTAGTATATACCGTATCCGGACACCTACCCCCTGGACATCCACCTCCCGGATAACCACCCCCAGTCAACTACCCCCTAGGACAACTACCCCCCCCCCCTGGACAACTACCCCCTAGGATAGTTCATCAGGGGGTAGTTGTCCTAGAGGATGGTTGTCTGGGGGGTAGTTGTCCGGGGGGTAGTTGTCCCGGAGGGTACTTGTCGTAGAACCAGTATATATATGTATTCATAAATGAAATATGGCACTTTAGGATTCTCTTTATGACTGGGTTATAAAATGTTCATTACCAACATTATCATTAACAGATTGACTTGACTAATTCAATATGACAATATTCCACACTGCAACTAAAACCTGATTTAACACTGGAGCTAAAATCTGAGTACATTAAAATTGACAGATTGATAATACATATTGAGAGATCCTATTTGTAGAATTTGTAAAACTGAAAGGAGCTCTGAACCAGCACAGCTGAATATATTTTGTATAAAAGCTGCACTATATAAATTTATTATTATTATTTATATCATATCTCACCTTTCTCCTGAAGTAGTGTATCACTTGAGTGATATCAAACTTGTGATCTTGAAAGAGCATGTCTCCCGCCACCTGAACAACATTAGGAACAACATTAGGAACAACATTAGGAACAACATTAGGAACAACATTAGGAACAACATTAGGAACAACATTAGGAACAACATTAGGAACAACATTAGGAACAACATTAGGAACAACATTAGGAACAACATTAGGAACAACATTAGGAACAACATTCATTAAAAACAACCACAGCAAAAAAAAACACAGATATTGTAGTGCATTGCATCAGTGCTAGATCTAGCTTTTTATAAAAGGGGGTGGGGTGCAAGGACCATCCCCTAAAGTTAACAAACCAAAAAGGTCATCACATTTCAGGTAACTTTTGGTAGAAATGTATGAAATATGGGGCAAGACATTGAAAGGGGGAGGGGCCCTCGGGGTGGGGGGGGGGGGTGGGGGGGGGCACAGGCAGGCTGTGCATCCCCCTATCCATCAATGTGCTAATACAAAATCAACTAGAATCAGGGAAGTTTAATATAACAATAAATAATTATGAAAACGGTGCTTATAAAGCACTTACCACAGAAGTCTCTAAGCACTATAACAAATAATAAACAATCTCATATTAACCACAAAAAAAAAAAATACAAATAAACCTATAACTTTAAACTGAGTAATTTGCTCATTTTTTGTGCAGTATTTAACACTCTAAATTTGTTAGCAATAAAAGTACATTTGTTTAGGAGATTAAAAAATACTCCATTAATGAATAAACTTACCACAAGGATATCATCTTGAATGTGTTTGTTTCTCAACACAAGATCAAGATCACCTACAGATCCTAATCTGAAGTCAAACAAGAAATGGAGACAAGAGGAGGGTTAACAAGTTAAGGTAGCATTTCCTTCACTACTTAAATCATACAACCTTGACCCATTTGATTGTTTGCTTCTTTACTTGTCCTTACATCCTAAAGGTAATACAAAGTTTTGGTATGGGGTCATGAATTTGTTTCAAATGAACATATTGGAAGCATATGCGATTTTATCATAATCAATGATCGTTGTCGCGGTTGAATTTGAGTCTAAAGTGATGAAATAGTAAATAACAAACTCTTTATGTTGTATAGCGCCCTCTCAAGACTGATATTCCTTTAGCTTTCAAACAATTGTTCTTGACTACAATCAACCGATTTGCTATTCTCGTCTGAAAATTATATGGAATGGCCTTAGGCGCTATTTGAAATATTTGAAATTTACCAGAAGCAGCGGTAAATATTTGATTATTCACTTTCTCGAAAGCAGAAGTGTTTTAGGGCCTAAATTTTCTAGTGCTTATAATACATCCACAGGGGCATCCAAATATATCAAAATTGTAAAGAATTACTATTCATCAAATTTTAAAAATTTCCCAAAACTTTGTATTACCTTGAATAGTCTTTCTCCCCTCTCAAGTTCTTTAGTAGTTACAGATTTATCCTAAAAAATAACAATCATCTTAAATAATTGATACTAATTGTACGGTACATGTCTACCTCCCTTCCCCCCCCCCCCCCATCTCTCTTTCTCTCTCTCTATCTCTTTCTTTTGGTTCTGTCTTTCCAAGTATACCTCTTAGTCAGTACCCCTCCCCTTTCTTTATCTCTCTTTCCAGGTCTAACTTACAAGCTCTGCACATTGACACAATTTACACATTTACACCCTGTCATATACTAGGTGTCGACACTTACATCATAGAAGCTAGTAATTGCGAGCCTTCTCTCTCTCTCTCTTTTGCTTTTTCTACTTGTCTTTCTTATTTAAATATTTCCCTATAAATGTAGTGGTCCTAAGTTTGATAGAGTCTGTACAAAATGATTGTTGTGTTTCTCCCTTTCTCCCCATCTCCTCCACCTCATTCTTTCTCTCTCTCTCTCTCTTTCTCTCTCTCTCTCTTTCTCTCTCTCTCTCTCTCTCTCTCTCTCTCTGTCTGCCTGTCTCTCTCTCTCTATCCTATATAATTCTGTCTAAGTAATCACCTTCCATTGAATGTTTCCCTCCCTCCCTCTCTCTCTCTCTCTCTCTCTCCTTTATAATTCTATTACCTTCCATTGAATGTCGTAGTCCCATCATTGATGATGTTATCCACAGGAAAGTCTCTGGCTGTAGCCCACCTCTCATAGTGCTTGTATCTATCATCAAAAGAAAGAGATAAACTGATCACAAAATTGCAAACAAACTACAATGCTCAAAGAAATCAATGCCCGGATGTGCTGGAAATACAAGACAAATAAACCAATGCACACAAGACAAACATTTATTGGTAATTTTGGTGCATCTTAAGGTGTGACAGTTAATCAAGGTCACAGGATACATGCTATACTGGCTTGAGATCCTAAATTCCTCAATACTATATGTTCCTGCCTCTATGAGGTGACCATCTGGTTTGTAGCAATTATACATTGTGTGCCCATGTTCAACTTTACATTTTTTATTATTTGCTGAGGAAGTTTTTTTCCCCTTGGGACAAATATCCATTGTGATCTTTTAGATCCCTTGTTGACCATACATTGCAAGACAAACGAATATCACTAGCGATATTAATTTTGATATATATGTCTTGTTCATTCAGTGAGTGAAACACAACCAGCACAATTGCAAATTTGACAGTTGAAAAAAACATTTTGGATGATATTTGTTTTGGCACAGCTAAAGAGAACACATGAGATTGAGACTCACTTGTCAGCATTAGTCACCAAGTAGACCTCTTTGAAGTGCTGTCTCCTGGAAAAAAGAATAATTGAAGAATAAGGTTAAAATTTAAAATGTTTCTTCATTAATTTCATTGATTTGTAGTTACTAGATAGTATAAGGCTTTCTAGACGATGTAATTACAGAATGTGGAGCAACGAAGGTATGACATGCTGAAACAGATGGCTCAAGAGCGAGGAACTTGGAGAGACACTTAATTTAGAATTTTGATTGGGTCACTGAACCTGTCATGAACTGACAGATCACTATTGATGATGAGACAGTATAATGTGGTGGCCTGAAAGGTTATTCTTTTTACTGCATCTTTGTTAATAAATAAGTTGGGAGGTAACCATGATATACCATCTGTAAAGCAATTAGAGACAGTATTTAGTATAAAGTGCTATAAAAATCCAGATTGTTATTATCATACCATCATCATCATCATCAGCGTCATCACCATCATTATCACTATCATCATCATCCCTATCATCATCGTCATTATCACCATCGTCGTCATCATCATCATCACTATCATCATCATCATCATCATTATTATACCTTTCTATTCTGTCAAAGGTATGGGCCTATAGGGGTTATATAGGGTTGCAATTTGGTTAATAATGTTAGATTTAGGGTTGGATTCAGGTTTGAATTTAAGAATTTTGTTATTGCTGGAATGATGCAAAGAATTTTGTTATTGTTGGAATGATGCAGAGAATTCAAAATTGTCATGTGAGCATATGTACGTGTGTAACGTGTCCTTACAATTTACTCACTACCTTGACAAGTTGACAGCCCATTTACTTTGAGGGTTACTATAGTAGCCTACTTACGTATTGATGGCATCCCACCAGTAATCAAGTATCTTTCTGCCACCAACTCCAGGAAGAAGTGCCTTGGGGATTCCTTCCAGAGAACAGTATCTACCTGATGAATCTTCCTGCAATGACAAACCATGAGCCAAGAGTGAGGCAGATTGAGAGACGTAAAAGGGAAGTGGATCGTTACTTAGTGTGGGGGAGGTGAGGGGGAGGTGTGGGGGAGGTGAGGGAAAGGTAGAGAAAAAAGACAGAAAGCTCAAAAGGGGATCGAGACAAATAAGAAGGTCGATAGCGATGGAGAGATATTTAAGAGAGAGCTAGGTAGAGAGAGAGAGAGATGGGGGGAGGGAGCCAAAGCAGAGGACTCACAGAATATGTAGTGATACATGGATAAGTTAGAATAAGAGGGCAGCCCCCCCCCCCCCCTGCCATGCATTTGTTTATAGACTAGGTCTAGTCAGGGTCCACAACTTCAACATTCACTAATATAATCTCAACTTTATTATTATCATTCAAGGCTAGCTAGCTTATCTAAAGTGATGAAATAAAACGGCTATTAACTTAAAGACAAAAAAAACACCACGCCCTAAATTAAATGGGCTTTGGATCAGCTCGGCGCCCCAAGTTTACGGCACCGGCACTGTAATCCCCCCCCCCCCCCCCGCAAATTGCCGGTCAAAGACGATCGAGAGAGCCCTCGGTACACACTCCAGCAAAGCTAGAGGGTCAATGCTAATGCGTATTGACCTCTAGCAATGCACAACGTGTTAATGGGCAGCATTTTAGTACACGAAACGTCAATACACTTATAACACACAGATGCACACTATCATGCCGATGCGATTGATCGGAAAATTTGACAATTGACTCACAATTTGAATTTTTAAATTATTCTTTCTAACATCGGAAAATAGAAAAAATTGTATTTTACTGCTATTTAGGTGTGATCAATCGTCACTAAAGTACCAATTTTTAGTAAAATCAGTTGAGTTTTGTAAAGTGGTGTTTGAAATGTTGAGAATCAATAGCACAGCTTTTAATACACAGCCAGGATAGTAATGCACCTATGTGTGGCACCCCTGCTCATGATGATAATATCATATTACTCGCCAGTCGAAGAACTAAATCTACGTTACCTTTATTTCATTTTCTAAAATTGTCCCATGTCCAGCAACAAGAATAATGCAAATCATCGTCGTCAGGTTAATAATAATCGAGGAAAAGAGGTAAATTTGACTAAATTTGATTAAAAAAGGACAAACACAAACGGGATATATTACGGATGCGATCTACAAAATGACGTGTTTTGCTTAGTCTTTGATCTACACTATAACAGTAATAAATATATTTATCTTGATGTTTTACCAGAAGTACATTGTACATGGATATAAAACTGGATGAAAGTGATATCAATAATTTATTGATATAAATAATTGAGAGCTATATTCGTTCATGAATTATAATATTTTGCCTTGGTCGATATGTGTTTCTGAACAATATAAACATCTAATAAAACAAAGTAGCTTGGAATAAAAACTAGTGGAGAGCTAGAGGTCAACAAACTTTTCGCTTCGTGTCGTTTTCGAGAAGGAATCACCGACGAAGTTTGTTTTTACTCCTTATTTTGGGAATCATTTGAAATAAATTTGTAAAGGAACCATCCAACAAGATGGCGATGAATATTCTCAGGTCCAGAGGTAATGAAAATCATTGAAATGTTCATTAAATAATTGGTTTTGCATGATTGTGTTTATGTTCGACGAGCAAGTGCGAAACTGCAACTCTGCCTGTGTGTTAAATGTATATGCCAGTTACGTGTGGTTTGTGTGAACTTACAACTGCGCCTGCTGGCATGTTGGCACGGGACGACGGGAGAGTGCAGTGGGGGCTGGCCTGTTTGATAATTATACATGAAATATGATATTGAAATCACCTAGTCTTAATTGGCACCCGTACCCCTGCATGAAGAGGGAGGTAAAGAAAACCTGCATTATCGTGATCCAAGTCCCTTGGGACTCGGATCCGCAGACACTTTTTACCACCTGTTTACTCCGAAAAAACATGTTCTTCTATCGGCGCTAGTAGATCTATGGTAAGGTATCCAAAATATAGCCTACTAAAACAGACCCCAAATTTCGGTAAATATATATAATCAAATGTCCAAATAAAGATAATGATTTAAAAGGCGTTATGTTTCTTACCTGTTTCGTGTCAATTTTGTTGTATTTGGGGGAGTATTTTTGGGGAAAAACATTGATTTTAATATGCACTTTTTCAAAGGTTTCACGCCAAACCGCTGCACAATACAAATGCATACTGATGGTGGATTGCGTGCGGGCGCGCGCCTGTGTGAAGTTATCTACCGTAATGAGGATCTGGGACAAAAGATAATAGTTGCCAATTTAAGTATATCGAAAATGTATTAAATAAATTGAATGGTCTTGATTACAGAGTGGTCTTATTCGTTATTACTATGTTGATGGGGGAGACAGAGAGAAGGAAAAAAGGGAAAGGGGAAGAGAATGTAAAAGGAAAGAACGAAGAGGAAGAAGAAGAAAAGAGGTTAACGGGGGCGAAGGGCTCTTGCCTCCCCCCCGCCAAAAAATAAATAAGAGAGAGAGGGAGAAGGGAAAGGGAAAGAGAATATAAAAGAAAAGGAAGAAGAAGAAAAGAGGGAAAAGGGGGCGAAGGGCTCTTGCCTCCTCCCCCCCCCCCCCCCGCCAAAAATGAAATGAGAGAGAGAAAGAGAGAGAAGGAAAGGGAAAGAGAAGATAAAAGGAAAGAGAGAAGAGGAAGAAGAAGCATAAAGGGAAACGGGGGAAGGGCGAATGGCTCTTGCCTCCCTCCCCCCGCCCCCCCAAAAAATAAGAGAGAGTGAGAAAAGGGAAAGGGAAAGAGAATATAAAAAGAAAGAAAGAAGAGGAAGAAGAAGAAAAGAGGGAAATGGGTGGGGGCGAAGGGCTCTTGTCTCCCGCCCGCCCCTCCCCCCCCCCCCCCCCCCCCGTTCAAAAAATAAATAAGAGAGAGATAGAGAAAAGGAAAGGAAAGCGAAGGAAAGAAGAGGAAGAAGAATAAGAATAAAAGAGGGAAACGTGGGCAAAGGGCTCTTGCCTCCCTCCCCCCCTGCCAAAAAATAAATAAGATTGTATCAACCAAAGTGCATGTAGGTCTATAATGATATTATTGCTTTATTTAGTCAAGCCGATTTATCTAGTAGGCCTAGGCTATACTACATTAAGGGACCTGGTCCGAGAATAAGGATCATTCGAGGATCGTCTTCGTAAATGCTGACAGACGCGTCCGCAAAAAATGAGGATTGAGCACATTTTTGCTGATGATTCTGATTCCCGATCTGCGCATTGGCGATGCGAAAAACAGATTCCGCCATGATTTTTTTAATGCATTTCACATTGCCTTTATAGAGAGACTTTCACGTTATGAGCGGTAGATCTATATCCTTGGGAAGACGGACAACCCATATTAAAAGTAGACAGTAATTGAGGTATTATATGTCGCGACATCCATATTTTGCATTGGCAGCACGCTGATTGGGAACCCAAAACCTGCAGAGCGCCAAAGAAAAATAACGTCTGCGAAAATGTGAACGTTCCTTATTTTGTAGGACGCATTTTGTCTGCGTTTTTTAGGATTTCCTCGTTTATGCCGACGATCCTTATTCTCGGACCAGCACCCCTACTGATGGAAGTTTTTCACTAAATAAAGCAAACTATAATTCACATTTATTTAGTCAAGCATTGATTAGGCTGAATGGACGAATATTTTATTGATTCATTTCATCATGCCTTTAGTTTAACGGTTATTGAAGACGAAATATTACTTACATTACAATTTTTTTTAATGACATAATTATTGCTTTATTTAGTCAAGCCAATATATATATCTAGTAGCCCTTTAAGAAAAACACTATGAAACTGTCTATACATGTACATGTATATTACTTGTGGTGCCAGTCCCCTTTGCATGTTAAGATCATCAAATTTCCCATAGGACTTACCAAGGACCACAAGGAGTATACATGTACATATACTCCTCGTGATACGAGTCCCCCTCTATGAGAAATTTGATGATCTTAACACGTAAGGGGGAGTCTAACCACTAGAAATATATATGTAGACAGTTTTACAGTGTCTTGAGTCTTATTATTTATCATATTCAATGATAGAAAAGAGACTACAGAATATTATGTCGTTTGAAATAGTGTCCCTAGCCAGTATTTTTAACAAATGTTGGATAGTACTGGAAACTATTGCACTCTTTTTCATGAAAAAATGTGGGATAGGCATGGATCTAGTACTAGTGAGTTGTATAAAAAAGAATTTAACTTATTTTTTCAGTTCAATTTTCTCTTTCTCTCTTCCTCTCCAGCTTTGCTGACGAGTCCACGGCTGATGACCAGTGCGTTCCTGAAGTCACCTTATCAAGCCAATTATCCAGCTATGCTCAACACATTACACACCACTCACAACAATCACAGTGAGTACAAAAAGAGGGCAAATTAAAGAGAAGGTTGAGCTCCTGGATAGAAGTAAAAAATAATATTGGGGCATTATCATTATGTTATGCAAAAGTGGAAGAACTTCAGATAAAAAATGTTTCCTAAAAAGCATGGCACTTCAAATGCCTTAATATTCTAAACATGGCATGTAACATCATACAAATCAGGACGGATTTTTATACTAAATGTTTGTGTAGTCTCATATCTTTCTGTGTACAGTGCTTGTACATTGTAACTTTACAAAGACGGGGCCAAATTTCTTATCATTTTGATGATTCCAGAACCTTGCAGTACACACCATATGCTAGATGATCAACCTTTTCTGATCGATTCCACAATGTTTCTTTTACAATGCAATCGCAAGACCAGAACTCAACTTTATCTTTAATAGCTCTCTATTTTCTGAAAGTGTCCTTTTCCAGAGTTACATTTGTCTATTTGTCCAAGGTGTAATTTTAAGGTCTTTATGCACAAGCCTCCAGTTACAATGTCCAACGTTTTGGGGGCTTTGAGTTGGAATTTGGATGACCACATTTTTCATTCATCTGTAAATTTCGAGCCCTGATATCAAATTTATTTACTCCGAACATTTGCATTTTATAACAAAGGTGTTTACACCCAACCAGCAGCATTGCTGCCTATTGGTGCCTAATAAACCAGAGAATTTCAAACTTGTGCTGTATTGTGATCAGGGTTGGGTTATAAAGATCTTTCATCCATTTATTCACCATTCATTCATTTATTATTTAATTAATTCAATCCTTGTTTCATTAAATTATTCAATCATTAATTTATTCAAGCAATCATTTCATCCATTATTTCATTCATTCAGCCATTCGTTATTTATTTAAATTATTCAATCATTCAATCATTTCATTCATTCATTCATGTTTTAAAAAACAAATATTGTGCAATCGTGGTGCTGTTGTCCCGGCTTTTATTTCGTAGGACAGCGCTTCACCTAATGGCTGCTGGAACAACAGCACCATTGCGCCTATAAACAATGTATTACATGTAGGCGCATTATAAATGTGATCTATTATTATTATTCATTCATTAAAATGTTCTATCTTTCTACCCTTCAGCCGCAGGTTTACTTCCGTCCAAGCACTGGAATGCTGAGAGAGTGTTATCTATAGGTCTGATTGGAATCATCCCAGCGGCTTTCCTCATTCAGAATCCAGCACTAGATTATGCCCTCGCTGCAAGCCTTGTCTTACATGGCCACTGGTAAGGATGTAGTAGTAGTAGTAGTAGTAATAGTAGTAGTAGTAGTAGGTCTGATTGGTATCATCCCAGCGGCTTTCCTCATTCAGAATCCAGCACTAGATTATGCCCTCGCTGCAAGCCTTGTCTTACATGGCCACTGGTAAGGATGCAGTAATAGAAGTAGTACGGTAGTAGTAGTTATAGTAGGAGTAGTAGTAGTAGTAGTAGTGGTGGTGGTGGTAGTAATAGTAGTAGTGGTTGTGGTGATAGTAGTGGTAGTAGTAGTAGTAGTAGTAGTAGTAGTAGTAGTAGTAGTAGTAGTTGTAGAAGTGGTATTAGCAGTAGTTGTAGTAGTAATTGATGATAGTGGTGGTGATGGTACCGAGTAAGACTAAGCTTAGAAAGAGAGAAATCAGGAGAAGAAGAAGTTTACAAGCATTATATTGACTGAAATGACAATAAAGTACCCTTTCCTTTTCCTGTTTAATTGTACTTTTGCAATAATATTTTGTACCAGCCTTACTACCTATATACACTGTACAGTGGGTATTTAGGTATGTTTTCTGCTTTCTGCTGTGCTGTTTTCCTTCTTTTGCAACCATCATGTACTACACTGGTGCCCTGAATGGACCACAGGTTAGTTGAATCTGTCCACTATGCTTGGCTACGTCATAACGTAACAATGTTTCATTTGCTTTTCTTGCCTTCCACAGGGGAATGGAGCAGGTATTCCTGGATTACGTTCACGGTGAGACGATGTCAAAGGTCGCCAACGCCTCCCTCTTCGCCATCTCCGCCCTTTCCTTCGCCGGTCTCTGCTACTTCAATTACAACGATGTCGGGCTCACAAAGGCAGTCATGATGCTGTGGTCATCATAGTCCAGTAGAACGGTCAAACTTGTATTCTATGAGGTTGGTCATACCGGGTGTATATGTGTGGTACTTCACGTACTGGCCCTAAGTGTTTGATTTCAGTTTGTTTAATATGTGCTGGGCAGAAAGGTCCAATTGCACAACTTTGTCCTGTTCCTAAACTTTTCTTTTCATTGCTGAAGTACAGTGAAACCTGTCTATAAAGACCACCCAAGGGAGGCATAGAAAGTGGGTTTTATAGGCAGGTGGTCTTTATGTTCAGGTTCCTTTAGTAGATGTTTCAATGAGAAACCATTTTCAAGGGAAACAAAAAAGGTGGTCTTTGTAGACACGTGGTCACTAAAGCAGGTTTGAATGTTCTATCACTGTTGACAATTTTGATAATGTAAGGCCAGAAATGTGTCAAGTAATGTACCGGTAGTCAATTAATGGTCAACATTTAAAAATGTGTATTCTCAAAATCTTCATGTCGTGCATTCATTGACAGACTTCTGCCAGGAACCTGATGAACTACTGAATGAATGATTCTTAGTTTTTAAACCCAGTCATGTAAATGTCCATGATCATGATGTACCATGCATACGCCCAGTATTGCCAGCCTTTAGGTTTCATTAAGAGAAATCTTGAGTTCTGGTATTAATAGAAATGTATATTTGAAGAGGAAATCACTAAAAACAGTCACACTGAAATGTTTCTCATGCAATAGATAACATGTTTGAATGCAAAGATGACATGTGTGAATGCATAGATGACATGTTTGAATGCATAGATGATGCTATCACTAACTATTTGGACAACTTCAGCAATCCTGTTGAGAATGTTGTAAGTTTGCTACTTAATTATCGGTCCATTTATAACGCGCAGCTGAATTTACTCTGCTGCGTTTAATATAAAGTATATTATTACCCCGGCTGTAGCTGAGCTGCCATAATAAGGCGCTAAAGCTTTCAAGGAATTTTTTCCCTACTGCTTATTCATTTACTTTACCTGGGTGGAGAGTGGCAAATGTAAATTTATGTCAGATTGTTGCAAACTTACAGAGACTTTCTGATAATTTCACTTTAAAGGACAAACAGGAAGATGCATGTATGGGACTAGGTATTTTACCAGTCGGCTAGATCACAAAGTCATTTCTCTGTCTTTGCACACCACTCAAGGATATACTTTTCCATTGATTGATTGGTTTGACATTTATAATCTTGAATAAGACATGTAATTTACTTTGTTTTGGTTATTACCAGAACTCCACAAAACACTTTTACCCTTCAATACGGGAGGCCGAGTGGCAAAAGAATACGAGCCTCCTGAGGGCAGCAGGCATAGCATTTATATCAGGGCTAAAACTCTGACCAGAGTTATGAGAAATAATGAATAAAGTCCTTCTTGATCTGAAAGAAGAGATGCATGAAATCACTCTGGTGTGAAGGGTTACAAGCTCCAAGGTAAAATGGAAAAAAATAAATGTAAATTTGGCAGATGTTGGTTCATGACTTAGTGACACATTTCATGGACGAAACACATGTAATCAGTTTGAATAACACCACACATGCTGGTTCTCGTAGCGTTTATAAGTTATTTTTTCCAAATTTATATCAACAATAAAAATGTTATGACTATCTTCAGTGAACTTTGTAATTAGTTTTCTAAACTTTAACCTTCATAAATCACTTGCATTGTAGGAAATGCAAATATTTAATCTCCAAATATTGCTTCCATCTCTCATGTCATACGTTGTCTATCGTCTCAAGGTTGTTACTATTATAAACGATATAAAGTGATCTCACGATAAGCTTACCACAATGGTTACATGTTCAATGTTCTGTATGGAAATCATAAATTACCGCGGTTAATTTTGATTGATTTTTACCTTTAGACAAGACAAGTATTTTATATATCTCATATTTAAGAGCAGGGAGCAAATACTCACGTACCAAAAAGGTAAGGATGCATATAAAAATCATGATATATGCCAGCTCTGTTCTCCTTTTTAGGAGTGTTTTCCGTACAACTGTCTGGATAAATTGTGCATTTGTTTTTACTTTGTCTCAAGAGGTCATCTTTAGGTCAAGTGATGACAGAGAATAGATACAGAATCAAAAATGATTTATCTCTGAATGTTCAAGATTACAGTTCAGCTGCTGAGAGCCAGAAGGGTTTTAACTCTGTATACAAATCTAGGAGTTACCCTCCTCTGGTAATGAGCAGATCATATAATAATTTAATTTCTCATTATTCCTAAGTATCATTTGAGGTGTTCACACTTGTACAAGCATTGCATTTTAGTGGACCCCTCTGTTTCCAACATGTATTTCTTATATTTGTTTTAAATGCTCATACAGTTGATTTGTAATGTTTTGTAGGAAACATGAATAAATTGAAATTGAATTGAAATAGAAACTATATATTAACCCATAGCTTACTGGAACTGGGTGGTCCCTGTATTAAGTCTATGGCAATGAGAGAATTCAGTAGTCAAGGGGGTAAATGAGAGGAAAGCTGAAGATACTGTCTTACCATGTCATCCCCTACATGCATGTTAGATCTGTGAACGTGAGTTCCAGCACGTTGTCATTCATTTCATTATACCAGAACTCGACATTAGATCAAACATCATAAGATATTTACGACCTTACTTTATTATTTACATATGCTGCGTGATCAATAAACACTTGTATAATTATTTTGTTGTCCTCATAAAGGTGACAGACACAATGATGTCATCTGGTAATAGGAGGTGAGCCTATTTCAAGCAATGATTATTAATTATTACAAAATAGTAGCTCTAAATATCAAATTGACTTTTTTCTATTGCTATACATGTAAACCAGTGGTATAGTATGATAACTCATTTCAATAATTATTGCACATGTTTCTTATGAAAACCTACTCAAACTTTGTTCACACATGATGTTGTTTATACACTGGGTCAAATTCACAATTTATTTTAAGCTTTTTACCCAGTCTAAACCATGGTTTAACTCAAAAAAGAGTAAATAAGCGTACCCAAGGGTATACACATACATGTAAGGCCTGTCCTCATCAGCTTGAGTTTGCCAAATAACCCGTTATTTTCAAACTCAAGATATTATCTCGAAGCTCAAAATTGCGTCTTTACCAGGCCAATATGCTCACCACAAACTACCTTGGACGAGCGCAAATTAGCCCGCTATTTCCCAAATAGCGGGATATGTTGGAAACAAGACCAAGATTTCTCTGGATATTTTCTCTACCAAATATCCCGCTGATTGAAACTGCAGGCTGATGAAGATGCAAATTAACTGGCTAATTTGCGATCGGGATAGTTAAAATAGCAGGTTATTTGGCAAAGTCGAGCTGATGAAGACGGGCCTACATGTATATTGTATTGCCCGTTCTTTGGACATGGGTGACCTACAAGTTGTATGCATCAGCTCTCAGTAAACCAGCTTTAATACAGCATTGTGTGTGAATGAGGGTTTTGTAAAGTCAAAAGTCAATCATTGAATTTCAGCACAAAACACAGCCTATGAACCATGAAGGTGAGGCGGACTATATGAATAATAATAATAATGAATGTGATTTATTAATGTGATGTACAGTGTACATGTATCGGTCAATATGTAAAATACTTCTCTTCTTATAATTGAACCTGAACCAGGTTTTATTGTTGTGTTTTGTTGATGTTCAAATTGAAGTTCAAGTATAATTCTTTAGATTACATACAATTATGATTTGTGTATAGCAGATGTATGTTAAAAGAAGGTGAAAATTGTTATTTTAGTGTGAATACCTAAGCATGAAGCTGTTAATGTGTTTTGGGAGCTTTTCTCATAAACCTATAGCTTGATGCACAGAGTTTGGACTCATGCACTGGGCCTGTGGGATTCCTTGCTTGTATCTCAATCGGTTATTGAGTCGTTGAACATCAAACTGACCAGCCGTTATAGAACTCAATCAATTGTAAACCACAGTGAGAGATTAACAAGGGGCAAAGTCTTGCATTCTCAAATGATTTTAGTTCTGTGTGACAGATACAACCATGCCTGTTATCAGGGATGCCAGTTTTCAGGCAATAGCCTGAATTCAAGCCCTGGCGAGTCATTTTCAGGCCATGGTTTAGGCTTATTTGGGTACAGAGTAGCTCATTTTAGGTGATTTTCAGGCCCTCTGATCAATTCTAACTGGCATCCCTGTGTTATTAACTTGGGTTCAGTAATTCTGCGGAGAGCCAGAGGTGTTTTATCTCGCATTTATTTTACACAGAGTTCAGACTTGAGTGGCTACATGTACAAGCAAGCTCACACTGTTGTGAAACCGTTGATGAAATATGTTACACAGACGAACAGGTGCGATGAAGTAACATACAATTTGTATTTGAAATGTCTTGATATGTATATGAATATAGAGATTACATATCCTTATATCCTAATAAAAAACAAAGAAAATAATACAATGTCTCCATATTGCTTTTGTCACCCCTGACCAGCAGATTGTATCCTTCTCTCTCTCCACTCCACTTTCCTAAAACTGTTTCCAAGTATTATGAAATTTCTATGTATTATCTGATTGTTATACTCATTATATGTTTTCCGATAGGTCAAATAAATAAATAATAATAATAATATTGTATATTCTTATTGATAAATAGCCTAATTTGTATGTAGAAATATTTTTCTCTCTTATCCAAAATGTTTTAACCAAGTATTAAAATGCTGGCCTGTAACATAAAACGTTATGGTTAATCGCATCTCCCCAAATTAAATAATTTCTCCATCAAGTTAATTGTGTCTCCTTTATTCGACCATAAATTTAGAATGCACAGTAACTTACGATTACTTTAATATTACATTCAATCAACTGCAGCAAAATGAGAGATAGAAACCATAAGATACATTTTACGATTGATTGTAAGTTGAGTTTTATGTCCCATGAACATTACCCCTTCTCGTTTGAGATAAGCAGAGAGAGAGAGAGGTCATCTAGTCTTGTGACTTCATCTAAATTATTCTCAATGCACTTTCATTTGGGGAAAACATATTTTGGGGGAATGGCAGCTTTATTTATCTTCATCATCATTTATTAAAGTCATCATTTTCTATCTTTCGCGCCATGATGACACTCCCTCCCTCCACTTCTTGTCTCAAGCATCCTCCTCATGTAGACCAACCTTGATTGCTTTCTTTATCTTTCTGCATTCACAAACGAGCCTAGTGGCAAATAATACATTTTGTGATGTGTAACATATCTTTAGCTTCGCAGTACCAAGCCCAATTTAAGACTAAAAACATTTTATGTTGCTTAATTTCTGATTTACTCATAGAGCACTGAACGAGAAATTGTATTTTGCATTCGTGTTAAACACTACATGAATTTTTTGTTTTACAAAACGGGAATATGGAAAAAGAATAACGAGAAAAAAATTAAGTGAACAATACAAGTAAGGGAATGTGTATACAGAATGTGTATTATTAACAAGCTATCTTAATTGCGTCTCCTCAAAATAAATTGTATCAATTGTAACTTTACAATAAATAGTAAATGATGAAGTAATGTCATGCAACGTTTGGTAAAGTATGGTAGGATAAAGACTGCATGGTGAAACTATTGATTTTTACGATTGGTATAGTGGGTCGATTTTTATATTACAGGGCCTAATGTCAACACAATTAGTTATATGAAATGACTTGGGCCTAAACAAAATATGTTGTATTGCCCTTTAGGGGCCAAAACATGGGTCGGTCGGTCGAAAGTCTCCCCCCCCCCCCTCTTTGGGTTGATATTTCTCAGTTTTTAATGCTTAAATTGTTGTTTCTCTCTAAAAAACGGTTACTAAAAAATCTTTTTTTAAAAGCCGACCGTAGATTTCAAGATTTGTGGGTCGGTCGCAAAGGGCAATACAACATATATATATATATATAGCGCTCACAATATAGTCAGAATTGACACTCCTGATGCTTCACAATATATTTAGTCCAAAAGCAGCTCCCCGATTGCTAAACAAGTGAGGGCGCTATTGCAAAACAATACTTCGAACTTGCTCAGTCATCTATAACCCAATCATTGAATGGTTCTGAATTAGCACTGAAATCATTTTGGTAATTTTGACCGTGTTTGATGGTGCAAGCATAGGCTTACGCCTTTGAACTGCTGGAAAAAAGTATGCTAACACCTTTATTTCTACATTTATAGATAGAAAGGCTTCAATGTTTGGACTGAATCGTTCAAATTAAACTGTCATTTCTGGGTTTTTTCTTCAAAATTGTCGTTGTTCATTGTGGTGTGTATGTTTGTGTACTTATAGTTTTTCTTTTCCATACGCCTCGAACACATTAGTCATGTGGAGTTAATTGGCGCATTACAAATACTCTATATTATTATTATTAAAATGTAAGTATAAGAGAGAGATCGAGAGACGGAGAGAGAGACGGAGAAAGAGAGAGAGAGGGAGTGAGAGACAGAGAGATTAATTCCTTAAAGTAGGCCTACATTATATTTTGCCCCAGTTAGATTCTTAATTAGATGCCCTACTTTATTTATCCAAGGCATCAAACTTTGCACCTAATTGCCTCTAAAATATACGTATAGTACTGTTGATTGAGCACGATATGAAGAAATACAAATAGAACAGTAATTAAGTAAATCTATAATATAAGACATGTTAAAAACCCATTCAGCTGTGTGATGATATTTCCTTGCCCGTTCAAATATTATATTGCTCATCCATGTGTGGCGAACTGGTGATGGGACTTTTGATCTTCGGTCAGGCGAACGGTGCGGAACTTGAAATGAAGAATTTACTTGCATGATTACATTGGCAGATGACTCATTAGATTGGACCAATTAGACGTGACATGTAGATAGTTGCTCTGAAATGCCGATACTAATCTCAATTGTGTTTTGACATTCTCTATCTTTCTTTCTTTCTCTCTCTCTCTCTTTCTCTTTTTCCTCTCTCTCTCTCTCTCTCTCTCTCTCTCTCTCTTTCTCTCTCTTTCTCTCGATCTCTCTCTCTCTCTCTCTCTCTCTCTCTCTCTCTATACCTCTACCTCTCTCCCCCTCTCCATACCTCCCTTTCCATACCTCCCCCTCTGTCCCTTCGCCGAGACAAGTTTTTCCTTCTAAACTGTTTATCTGTCTGTCTGTCGTAATAATTTCACTTTCGTTATCTTCCTCTGTTACATTTATTTCATTCCTTCCTCTCATCATCAGCTATGAGTATTGCTTTATTTGATGAATGGGTTGATCGAAGTATAGGGCGCCTACCGTATGAAGAGTCCGAATTTGTTTCCGGCTATTTATCAAAGACTTGGCAAAAGAAAATCGAGAAATGAGAGAGAGTAAGAGAGAGAGAGAGGGAGAGAGAGAGAGAGAGAGAGAGGGAGAGAGGGGAAAAGAGAGAGAGAGAGGGAGAGAGAGAGAGAAGGGGGGGGGGGGGGGTGGATAGGATATGCGTGTGGGATGCGGGCATGGGAAGGCTATCCCGTTGTAGGAAAATAATACATTAACAAAAAATGTAAGCAATATTATCTTATCACCACTAAGATTTCTTTCAACCATTTAAGAAGAATCTTCAACTTTAAGAACGATGGATGCACACATTATTCTTGTGAAATGTGAATATTTTAGGTCAGGTCAGGATATCTGCCTCCTTAGTTATAGTTTTATATTTCAAGCAATTCAAATTTTATACAGAATGACGACAATAATAAGAAATTTTGAATTATTTTGTTTTGTTTTTTAGTAGCGACATGCAAAGCGTGTACAGCACCGGTTTAACGAGTAAACCCGACCCGACCCGACCCCCCTCTACCTTAGCAGGGGCACACGGGATGATGATGCAGTAACTAAACCGATATGGAGTGAAGTGAAATCTTTCCATCTTCGTACTCATTATATTACAATATTATTTCAATTCAATTCAAATCTTTATTCAACCATTACATAACAATTTACAATGACAATTATACTATATAATGGTTAGGAACCCTTAGAAGCAGAATTCTACTTGTACTGCTTGCAAGAAGACCAGCATATAGAAGTATAGGTTTAGTCGAATATATACATTTACATGTACATCATATAGCTATATCACTGGTTGGAAACAAAATTACACTGTTGTCAAGATACCTCTATGTTTATAAAACGGTGTTTAACAAAAAATATCATAAAATACCACTATGATCATAAAAACTTTCGTGAAATTCTTATTTCTAACATTGGTTTTGAAACCTAAGAGATAAGTGCTTCTTCAACATGCATAGTTTTAAATAAAAAGCTTTCTTATCATAAGTGCCTCACTCAAACAGACAAACCGACTCCAAATTGACCCCGGACTGACCTTTTATTAACAACCATTCTAGGTTAGTATGAAGTCGGTCCCATATGTGTGACTGGGGAATACCCGAAACAAAGACAAATAGGACTAATCAAACTTATGTCTATATGAAGCAACCTTGGTAATGCTTAAGCTATTAAAACGAAAGAAAGGAAACAAATTAACTTCTTGGTTGAGTTACTTCGTGATCTCCATTAATCAAACATAATTAACAAACAGTCAATCAAACGCCGGGATCAAATGCCAGGTTTATTACCACAACCGAAGATGGTTCAGTCATGAGAGACGGGATTATAGTATATAAGGGAGGATGGGTTGGGCTTGGAAGAACAAGAGCTAAGGCGATCAACGAGCATCAATCAACTTTACTCACCAAGCCAGCCAATTTCACAAAATCGTAAGTATTGCTGCACCTTACAATATTTTGCTGTCTCTCAATGTTAGAAAATGATTATTGCTGATATAAATCGTAACTTCATAATTTTTCTATAATTTATTTCGTTTGTGTGAAGTATATAGCTGCTTTATTGCAACAGTTATAATGATAATATTTTTGAAGAACTTTTTTCAAGAACTAAAAATGCAACATACAAACCTACATTATGGATTTAATCGTTTTATAATTTTGTATCCAACTTGTGACATTACGATGCGTCTGCTCTTCTCCATTTTAAAAGTATGTTTAATAATTTGTATTTGATCAATATCATAACATCAAACTGGACGGTACCCTTTTCATTCTTGCCTAATTTAAAACTTAATGCCATCCCTGCCCTTGTTTTCTTCAATGATAGCATTACTTCAATTATAAAACTAGTGTGTTCTCTAAGAAAGTTGACACATCCATCCCAAATCTATCTTTTAAAAGGTCGTAATATTACTCCTTTTTTTTAAGAGATTCAGGTGGTACTTATAGTAGATTTCCCGACACTAGAATTATCATGTATACCTAATAATCATCTAGTGTCGTCCCTTCGGAAGGGCTTGGCGGTTATGCACCTCCATCGCTTTCCGTCATGTACTCTTGTTTTAACCTCTCTGTATCATACCTTATCATCTTCCTTTGGACTTATAATACCCATATTAAACACTTGTATTTTGTTTTTTGTTTTTTGTTTTTGTTGTTGAAACCCACCGACATGTCAAAGATAACCCTTTCTTGTTATGATCTGGAGCTTTTTCTAGTAGTGGTCTTTTTCCATCTCTTTAAAATCAAACCTAGTTCTAGTATCCATCAAGATCTATTGTTTTCATTTCTTGACAGACAATGGTTTCCAAGATCCTGATCGCTTTCATGGCCATGCTGGTGGTCGCCATGGCCTTCGAGTTCCAAGAGACCGACGAGGATTTCGATGTCGCGGAGTTCATGAAGAGGGACACCGTCATGCAAGACTACCAGCTAGCTGTCAAGAGAGGAAAGTCCATGAAGAAATACAAGCGTGAGTTATTCATTGTTAAAGGTTGATTTTAAAAAAAGCTGCGTAATTTGTGATGAAATGTTACTTATTATATTCCTTCTACTGTACTTACCCTCTAACAAGCAAAAAATCCTGAGAAATTCTCAAACTACAAGGATATTTGTATGGTTTTCTCTGAAGGCATCACTGTGCAACACTCTCTAACAGTGATTAACAGTAAATTCTCCCAACCATTTTTTGAATTTTCCTAACCGTTTTTCCTTAAAAATAAGACATAAGACAGGCTTCAAAAATCTTTCAACACTTTAATGTCGCCTAAAATGTTATTAAATTGTGATAACATATTTGGGAGAATTAAGGAATCGATCAGATCAGTTTTTCCCAATAACTGTTATCGTTCATGGTGGTCCGTTTTCACTTTCAGATTATCTTTAATTATACACCTAGCATTGAAGTCACTACCTTAGCACCATTTTCTCTCATCTAAACTATGTTACCAAGTCCCTTTAATTAGCAGGGTCGAATCTAATGATCGTAGTCCACCCAATTATTTAGTTGGTTTTAATACAAGCGGGACAATGAGAGAAACTGGTCGGCGATAGATTACGCAAAATCCATACAAAGAAGCTGGAATCAATCGACCAGAAACTACCAACTCAGTAACGAATCGTGCGAGCGAATCCTAATTCATGAACTTCCATTTTCTTTTTTATAAAGGATTAGGCTTATATTCCTTTCCATACAGAGTTTGTGTAGTAACGTTATGTGCGCTTAGAAACATTATATTAAGCGCTTTATAAATGTAATTTATCATCATTATTTATTATAATATCTAAAGATAATTTAGATAAATGCATCTCTAGTTCTCTGAACTAAAAATGAAAAGAAAAATGGGATAGGACATTATCAAGGGGCACATGTCTTAAAACGTTTGTACAGAAAAAGAAAGGAAAAAAGTATCAAAAACAACGAGGCAAACACCCTGGGACAAAACAAAAACTAATTTAGAAAATATAAAAAATAAAAGAAACTTTCTCACAATTTTCAGAAACGGTTAGCCTATACGTGTTCAAAATCTCTCTTGCAAAACAACGAATAAACTGACAATTTTGCTGATAATATGGGATATTAATCGCCCCTAGCCACGCCCCTAGCCACGCCCTTAATGCCTCTTTTCTATCCATTCTTTATTCCTGCGATCAGTGGCGTAATGAGCAAAAACGTTTGGGGGGGCTGACAAAAAAAAAATCTGAATCACCCCACTCTAACATGCAGGCCCCGCTGAATTACGTTTCTCAAAGTGGGGTCTAGGGGCAAAGCCCCGGTGGGGTTCAAGGGGCGAAGCCCCCCGAAGCTCTAGGGGTATGGGCATCAGTGGCGGATCCAGGAATTTCTTACCGGGGGGGGGGGGGGGGCACAAAATGGCATGGGGTGAAATATATGTAAAACGATGAAGCAACAGAACGAGGCTTTAATGGCGAGGGAGGAGAGCGACCAAGCAGGGGGTGGGTCTGGGAGGGGGTTCTGGCCCCCTCCCAGTGTAAGAAGCATTTGCAATTTTAGAACCAAATTAGACGCATTTTTCAGGCATATATGACGTAAAATTGCTTTTTCCTACCCCTTCCAAGAGTAGGAATCTTTTGCAATTGAGAACCACATTTGGCGCAATAATGTCCACCGACACCTCATGGAAAAAAAGAGGCCCTCTGATTAGTTAGAAGTTAGAGAAAATTGTATAAATTATGCTTTGGTGCCGCACAATGCACAAAGACGGTGGTCCGGTACTTCACCAGTAGTACTTGCAAAAATTATCTCGAGTGTATAAACTGTGTCGTTATCAGGGGAGTCGCTAGATCTTTTTCAGTGGGGGAGGGGGGGGGGGGGTGTAGAGGCCGCCGATTAACGACAAAACGAGCCACCAATATTATTACCGACAAATATAAAAATGCCAATGTCCAAATGTCTACAAATTTAAGCCTTTAAACTCGGGGCCAGGAACTATGTTATTTTTCAGTTTTCCCCTCCCGCGCGAAGCGCGGAAGCTTTGACACTTCATTAAATTATTAGAGAAAGAAGACCATCCGTTGTACTGTTCTCGACTCTTAAAGCTTGTTTCGCCCCTCCCGCGCAAAGCGCGGAAGCTATGACGTTTAATTTAATTATTATAGAAAGAACACGATTCATTGTACCGGTCCCGAGTCTTCATCCTTGTCTGAATTCAGTCCCCCCCCCCCTCCCGCGCTAAGCGCGGAAGCTTTGACGTTTCAATTCATTATTACTCTTAATCCTTGTCTGAATTCATTTTCGCTCGTCCCGCGCGAAGCGCTGAAGCTTTCACGTTTTATTAAATTATTAGAGAAAGAAGACGATTCGTTGTATCGTGTTCTTGTCTGAATTCAGTTTCCCCCCTCCCGCGCGAAGCGCGGAAGCCTTGACACTTCATTAAACTATTAGAGAAAGAAGACGATCCATTGTAATGTTCTCGATTCTTAATTCTTGTTTTGCCCCTCCCGCGCGAAGCGCGGAAGCTATGACGTTTCATTTAATTATCAGAGAAAGAAGACGATTCATTGTACCGGTCCCGACTCTTAATCCTTGTCTGAATTCAGTCCCCCCCCCCCTCCCGCGCTAAGCGTGGAAGTTTTGACGTTTCAATACATTATTACTCTTAATCCTTGTCTGAATTCATTTTCGCTCATCCCGCGCGAAACGCGGAAGCTTTCAAGTTTCATTAAATTATTAGAGAAAGAAGACGAATCGTTTTATTGTGTTTTTGTCTAAATTCAGTTCCCCCCTCCCACGCGAAAGCTTTGTCGTTTCATTTAATTATTACTCTTAATCCTTGTCTGAAATCATTTTCACGTTTCATTAATTATTGGAGAAAGATTAAGACGATTCGTTGTACCGTTCTCGACTCTTAATCCCGAGTCTGAAATTAGTTTCCCCCCCCCTCCCGCGCAAAGCGCGGAAGCTTTGCCGTTTCATTTAATTATTAGAGAAAGAAGACGATTCGTTGTACCGTTCTCTACTCTTAATCTTGTCTGAATTCAATTTCCCCCAATGGGCCCCTTAACGGTATATGTGCAGTGTTACATGATGTAAGCATGGAACGCTCGTTCGCAAATCTGTGCATGCTCAGCCCGAGTGGTGGGTAGCATATTATCTCCCGACAGTGCTTTGCACAGTAGCTTCTGGAAAGGAATTAGTGTTACTGTTAGTGGCCACTATAAGGCCCTTAGTGACCAAAAAAATCATATGCTCTTCCTGGCTATTTGGGAATGGGTCAGTTTGCAAGAAAAAATGGAGAAACTATAGCATTTTGTTGAAAATCATGTGATATCACGAACATTTATACATTACTTGTGAAAATAAGTCATGGTTCAATTTTATTTGGGGGGGCTGGCGCACCCCCTAGCCCCCCCCCACCAGTACGCCAGTGCCTGCGATCATCCTCAATCTATAATTCACGGTTATTAATTTTCATTTCTGCTATCATTTTTTTCAGCATGTGATTCTCTAGCGAACTGTTGGTGCAATAGACGAGGAGGAAAGGTCGCTTTCTGCTCAGGTAAGTTACTCTCAGATTTAATGGCTCAAATTTACGAAGTACATATATATTTTAACCATTGTCAAAACTCTGAACCAAAACAATTTGCTCGAGGTGGCGTAGGGGCATTGATAACATGGAGGGGGGGGGGGGGGGCAACATTGTTATGATGGTTGTACAACACATGCTCCGCTATTTTTGAATGTTAGATTTATTGGGAGTAATTTCAATTGATGAATAAATTCGGCTCGCATCCAGTAAACACAGATCGAATGGTGCTCAGATAAAGGTTCGGAACCAGTGGGATTTGAACCTGCCATTTACCATATTTTTGTCATGTCAAGAGGGGGTCACATTAAAGCTGGCCGCAGCAATAGTCTCTCATCTGCACATGCTTTACACCAGGCGCGCCGGAAGCAGTTTGGGATTGGGGGGGGGGGGGGCAAACATTCCAGGGGGCTCACCTTCCAGGGGCAGTGACGTAACGAGCAAAGTCGTTTGGAAGGAGGGGGGGGGAAGAAGAAAATCTGCATCACCATCACTCTTACAGGTTACATGCAGGGCAGGCCCCGCGGAACGTTTTTCAAAGTGGATTATTAACAATCAGGTAGAGCGTAAAATGGCGTGGGGTCCAGGGCCTGGGCCCGGCCCCGGTAGGGGTCAAGGGGCTGAGCCCCCAGAAGTTTAGGGGTTTTAGGCATTAAAATTATGGTCAGATAAGCATATTTAGATACCTTATTTGTGTTACACTGGTAGGCCACTAATTGACGGAGAGTCCAGGGAGCCCCCGGAAGCTCGAGGGTTTTAGGTCTTTAATAACGGTCAGATGAGCAGACAGGGGACCGCCTTAGGGCCCTTGGTGGGGTCTGGGGGCGGAGCCCCCGTAAGCTCTGGGGTTTTAGACATTTAATTACGGTAAGATGAGCATCCAGGGCCCCGCCTTAGGGCCCTTGGTGGGGTCCAGGGGGCAGAGCCCCCGGAAGCTCAGGGGTTTTAGGTATTTAATAACGGTCAGATGAGCATACAGGGGACCGCCTTAGGGCCCTTGGTGGGTCCGGGGGCAGAGCCCCCGTTAGCTCTGGGGTTTTAGGCATTTAATAACGGTCAGATGAGCATCCAGGGCCCCGCCTTAGGGCCCTTGGTGGGATTCCAGGGGGCAGAGCCCCCGGAAGTTCGGGGGTTTTAAGTATTTAATTACGGTCAGATGAGCATACAGGGGACCGCCTTAGGGCCCTTGGTGGGGTCCGGGGCGGAGCCCCCTTAAGCTCTGGGGTTTTAGGCATTTAATTACGGTCAGATGAGCATATTTTGGCGTGGGGTCCAGGGCCTGAGCCCCGGTAGGCTGAGCCCCCAGAAGATTAGGGGTTTTAGCATGGGCGTAAATCTGTCATTGATACCTATTGTTCAGGGGGGGGGGGGGGAGGGGTGATCTATTCATTCATCCCCCCCCCTGAACAATAGGTATTACGTAAGGATTTACCCCCCATGGGTTTTAGGCATTAAAATTATGGTCAGATAAGCATATTTAGATACCTAATTTGTGACATTGGCAGGTCACTTATATTTTCTCTCTCTCTTTCTTTCTTTTTCTCTGAAACAAACTTTTTCAACAATTGAGGGTGGCACGAGTCCCCGGGCCCGGCCGTTCTGCAGACCCTAACATAAATGCTTCTAAATAAGCATATTTTTCGCCCGACTGTAAATTTGAGAATTTCTAATTTTCCAACAAACGCATAATAAGGTATGACTTACAAAAAAATGAGAAAATATACCGGAAAATCATGTCATTTCAGCAACATTTGTACATCACTGGTATCGAATAAAAAAAATACCCCCCCCCCCCCCCATCAGTACGCCATCGTTCAGGGGCTCATAAGCTTCTCATCCCTATAACAAAAAACAGACACGCTTTCCCATTCTCTCGCAATATGTCCACGATATGCGCGTATCGCTATTAAAAACACCTACATTGATAAGTATAGGTAGCATGCGCAATGTTTAGGAAATTTAATTCCTTTTAACTTTCCTTTTCTTTGAATGGAATTTCATACGTCATTTAATTCAGGTTTTTATTATTGTTATGTTCTTTTGGGTTAAATATACCAACCATCTTTACTCCTTTACTGCTTTTTTTTTTTTTTTTGAGGGGGGGGGGGGGGCGTTTTTCGGGGGAAAAAAAAATGCGTTTTGCCCCCCCCCCCACTTTTTTGATTGGGGGGGGGGGGGCAGCTGCCCCCCCCCCCCACTTCCGGCGCCTATGCTTTACACATTACCTAAGGTGAATTTTATTTTGCGACGGTCATCAATCTTTTTTATTTTTTATTTGTTTGTTTGTTTGTTTCTCCCTTCCTCTCTTTTTCTTTCCCTCTTCATTCCTTCCTTTGTTCCTCCGTTCCTTCCTACTGTTCTCTCTCGCTTGCTTTCTCTTCGTGGTTATTTTGGTGTTGAGGGGTTTAATTGGTCATATCTTGTTCGTCGCATCTTACGTGTCATATTGTTGTCTGTTCTTCTATAGGCCAAGGAGACGGTAACGGAATCTAGATTAACCCGCTGAATCTCACAGCCAACGCACCCGACCATGGACTCTTTATAGATAAACAATGATACGACCCGAGAGAAGGCTAGGAGCTGATTTGACCAATTACTGCGCAGTGTTAAGTGTGACGTCACATCATGTCATCAGTTAATCTATCTGGATCAAAGAATTGTTGAATAGCTTGAAATAAATGGATATATGTAGAATTATGCAATGATAAGATGTGGGCTCTGAGTATTATTATTATAAGAAGTATCTGCATGCATCACTATCGGGGCGCTACAAGAGAGTATGAGAGAAAGAAACAAGGTTAAAAGAACAAGGGAGAAGGAGAGAGAGAGAGAGAGAGAGAGAGAGAGAGGAAACAAAAGAAAGAGGGGAGACAAAAGAAAGAAAGAAAGAGAAAAAAAAATGTTAAAGGGGGGGGGGGGATATTTAGATAGCCTACACTGATAATTATAAGTGATTGAGGTGAAAGTGTAGATAAAATGAGTTTTTTAGCACAACTTTATGAGCAAAAAGTCCCAAACTTTCTAAAATCATCGTTAAACTAGCGTAGTAACAGACCGGCGGTGGATATAGGGAGAGGGCAAGTGACAACCACCCACCTCCCCCACAAAAAGGTGGAAAACATAAGAAAAGGAAAACCATGTGCTAATGACTTGTATATTCTTCTTCTTTGTTCTGGAGAATTTCGGAAAGCGTAAAAAGGTATACATAAAACCTAGTCAGATTTACTTTTGAGACTTAATTGTGCCAGTGAAGTACTACAAATGCATCGTAACAACAATACTACATTTTGACAGTTTCCAGCGTGGGGTCTGTAGGTAGATGAGGATTATGTCTTTCTCTCTCCATCTCCCCCTTTCCCCGTCTCTTTTCTCTCGCCCCACGCTCTATCTGTCTCCACTCCCCTTCTCTCGCCCCACCCTCTCTCTCTCTCTCTCTCTCTCTCCGTCTATTTTGTCTTTTCTCTCTTCCCATCCTCTCTCTCTCTCCACTCCCCTTCTCTCGCCCCCACCCTCACTCTGTCTCAACTCCCCTTCTCTCGCCCCACCCTCTCTCTGTCTCCACTCCCCTTCTCTCGCCTCACCCTCTCTCTGTCTCCACTCCCCTTCTCTCGCCCCACCCTCCCTCTGTCTCCCCGTCTCTTTTCTCTCTTCTCTCGCCCCACCCTCTCTCTCTCTCTCCACTCCCCTTCTCTCGCCCCCACCCTCCCTCTGTCTCCCCGTCTCTTTTCTCTCTTCTCTCGCCCCACCCTCTCTCTGTCTCCACTCCCCTTCTCTCGCCCCATCCTCTCTCTGTCTCCACTCCCCTTCTCTCGCCCCACCCTCCCTCTGTCTCCCCGTCTCTTTTCTCTCTTCTCTCGCCCCACCCTCTCTCTCTCTCTCCACTCCCCTTCTCTCGCCCCCACCCTCCCTCTGTCTCCCCGTCTCTTTTCTCTCTTCTCTCGCCCCACCCTCTCTCTGTCTCCACTCCCCTTCTCTCGCCCCCACCCTCTCTCTGTCTCCCCGTCTCTTTTCCCTCTTCTCTCGCCCCACCCTCTCTCTGTCTCCACTCCCCTTCTCTCGCCTACACCCTCCCTCTGTCTCCCCGTCTCTTTTCTCTCTTCTCTCGCCCCACCCTCTCTCTGTCTCCACTCCCCTTCTCTCGCCCCACCCTCTCTCTCTCTCTCTCTCTCTCTCCCCGTCTCTTTTCTCTCTTCTCTCGCCCCCACCCTCTCTCTCTCTCTCTCTCCCCGTCTCTTTTCTCTCTTCTCTCGCCCCACCCTCTCTCTGTCTCCACTCCCCTTCTCTCGCCCCCACCCTCTCTCTCTCTCTCTCTCTCTCTCCCCGTCTCTTTTCTCTCTTCTCTCGCCCCCACCCTCTCTCTCTCTCTCTCTCCCCGTCTCTTTTCTCTCTTCTCTCGCCCCACCCTCTCTCTGTCTCCACTCCCCTTCTCTCGCCCCACCCTCTCTCTCTCTCTCTCTCTCTCTCCCCGTCTCTTTTCTCTCTTCTCTCGCCCCCACCCTCTCTCTCTCTCTCTCTCCCCGTCTCTTTTCTCTCTTCTCTCGCCCCACCCTCTCTCTGTCTCCACTCCCCTTCTCTCGCCCCCACCCTCTCTCTGTCTCCCCGTCTCTTTTCCCTCTTCTCCCGCCCCACCCTCTCTCTGTCTCCACTCCCCTTCTCTCGCCCCACCCTCTCTCTCTCTCTCTCTCTCTCTCCCCGTCTCTTTTCTCTCTTCTCTCGCCCCCACCCTCTCTCTCTCTCTCTCTCCCCGTCTCTTTTCTCTCTTCTCTCGCCCCCACCCTCTCTCTGTCTCCACTCCCCTTCTCTCGCTAGTCTGCAAGCACAAACCCTGGTCAGTCGTAAAAGAGAGTCTGCATTATAAGACCATAGGCTATGTAGTGTAGCTGGGTTAGACTTCTCTCAAGGCACAATGATTTGTTGATAAAGTGTCAAATTAGGGTCTGTGCCTGCAGACTATTCTCTCGCCCCCACCCTCTCTCTGTCTTCACTTTCCTTCTCTCTCTATCTCTCTCTCTAATTTCGCTCTCCATCTCCTTCCTTCCCCTCTATAGCTTCTCTCCTCACTAATGCCCCAGTCACACCAGCACACTGACACCAGACCAAGCAAAACAAATAATGCACCCTGAATGGAGCAGAATTGATCGGTTTGGATTCGATGTGACTGAGGTATCAGGCTAATATTTACTCTCTCTTGCAGTCTTGCACACATTCATACATTTGTCAACAATCCATAAGTATTTACTCCCTCTGTTTAGATATCATTATTTATTTATTTATTTGTTTTTCTTTTCTATGAATGATAACGTCTACACTACATCCCTGTCGAAACCACTTTTTGTATTATTTCTGAAATACAAAGGTATATTATCCAACATAATTACAGATGTCAATGACCTCTTTTGAGTAGAGTATTAGTCTACTTCATATTAATCCAGTCTTTTTAATAAATTCAATGGTATTAAAACAGAAATAAGATAAACAGAACGGTGAAAGTTTGAATTAATTGGAACAATTATAAAAAAGTAGTGAATGCTTGTAATATGAGATCACTATAGCTATGGGAATCTCAAATTAGCAATTTGGTCAGTGGATTGTGACGTAGACAACTCTCACGTTTGTCATGTACAAAATCATCATTAATTTCTGTTTTCCCCCAAAGTGCCTTCTCCCTTGGGGCACTTCTCCTTATATATTACAGTGAGCATATTATTACAGATCATCTTAAAGGGAAACGACCCTCCCGAGTCATACATTTTTTAAACATTTATAATTTAGTAAATTTGCACGTTGGAACAAAATGATATATTGGCTCAGGAGAAAAAAGTCGTGACTTGAGGAGGGTAGGTCCAGGCTTCAAATTGACCCCTGCATATGTCCCACACTATGTCTTTCATGTTATTAAGATCAAACAACACTGTCTGGTTACACGCTGGTTACAATGAACACGTCTCTATTGCTCCCATCATTATCTACCAGTCCCATGAACTGCATGTCATGTCATGGGTGTAAAATCAGACTACAATTCTTTCAGTTACATGTATCTTAATTGGTTTGAAGAGCAAGATCTATCCGACACTCCTCTATTCATTTCTTGATCCTATTCACTGTCTTTTATATCAAGGGCCTTGTCTCAGTTCAACTGCTGAGCTAACTTGGTCTGTTAAATGCGATGAAAAGAGAACCTACTAATTCATTTCTCAGTCCCACACATGGTCTTTGACGTTATGAGTGTCATAGCAGTCCCACACACTGTCTTTGATGTTATGAGTGTAGTATCAGTCCTTCAGCTCATGGTCTGTTAGGCTTCAATCATATCTTAGTCCCACTCACTGTCTTTCACGTCATGAGAATGTACATAATGCTCAGCTACCCTGGTTTGAAGTCTGTGAAGCTGTCAGGTTATGAAGTGCAAGATCCGTCCATCGCTCTTCTGCTTTCTTCCCTCCTTCTACCTTCCCTCCATCCATGTCATATCTTAGTCCCACTCACTGTCTTTCATGTCATGAGAATGTACATAATGCTCAGCTACCCTGGTTTGAAGTCTGTGAAGCTGTTAGGTTATGAAGTGCAAGATCCGTCCATCGCTCTTCTGCTTTCTTCCCTCCTTCTACCTTTCCTCCATCCATGTCATATCTTAGTCCCACTCACTGTCTTTCATGTCATGAGAATGTACATAATGCTCAGCTACCCTGGTTTGAAGTCTGTGAAGCTGTTAGGTTATGAAGTGCAAGATCCGTCCATCTCTCTTCTGCTTTCTTCCCTCCTTCTACCTTCCCTCCATCCATGTCATATCTTAGTCCCACTCACTGTCTTTCATGTCATGAGAATGTACAAATGCTCAGCTACCCTGGTTTGAAGTCTGTGAAGCTGTCAGGTTATGAAGTGCAAGATCCGTCCATCGCTCTTCTGCTTTCTTCCCTCCTTCTACCTTCCCTCCATCCATATCATTTGGAAGCTGGTTTGGAGGAATCTCGATGTCATCGTTAGGAAGCTTGTCCATCCTCCATTGGTCATCGATGATGTCCAGCAAACGACCTTCTCGCATCACCTCCGAATCCATCCTCACGTAATGATGTTCCTCTATCAAAGAAATGATGAGACAGGAAAATAATTATCTGACTTGATAAAGAAATCAAAACCCATTTGGGCCCAGAAGTCAGAAGTAGTGCTGTAAGTCAGATGCTATGTTCGTGTTCGGTTCGGTTCGGCAGAGTTCGGCGATATTTCACCCGAACTTGGTTCGGTTCGGGGTTCGGTAATATAATAGCAAGCAGCGTTATAGCCACGGCGGTCGGCACTGGGCGGGCCGCCCGGCCTGCCGGGCCCGACCAGCACGGAGGACCTCTGCACACTGCCACCGACCAGCACGAATTTCACATTAAAAAACTGCTCTAAACGTAATTATTTGTGAAGAAAAATACTACTTACATTCGTATTTCCGTCTTGAATCGTGTTTTATTTTCAATTTTAAAAGAATCATGTTTTCAATTTGTCAATAAATGATATTTGTTAAAGATTTTCCGAGACGGTTGTTGTCTAATGTTAGAGTCATGAAAGCTGCCATCTTGAATAGAGAATTCAGGCTCGTCAATAACTGTTTTTTATAAGATTTTATTTTCAATAGGAAAAATATAAAATCCCTAATTTTCCTGAATAAATAAATACCATACTGAATTGAATATTTTTTTCATTATTTATATTGTAAAATTTGTCCGATATTGTTACAATTAAAATATTAATTTGAATGGGTTTGAGCTGAACTTGTTTTGATCACGCACATGCCACATGTATTCTTGTTTATGGCTTGCGATCGCGACGTAGCATGGTCAGGATTTGGGATCTAAATGGCGCCAGTGAAGTCGCGTCCACCACTGGATAGGCATAAATCACAAAGGCAGAAAATGGGGAAAAAGTAAATATAAAATGAGCAATCATGACATGAAAATTAGGTACAAAAATGACAAGTTTATTAGCTTGCAAAAATGTTTACATTTTTCTGCCGAACATCCGAACCAGGCCTTTGTGTTCGGTTCGGTTCGGTTCGGTTCGGAAGTGCCATGTTCGGTGAACTTCCGTTCGGTTCGGCGGTTCGGCTACAGCACTAGTCAGAAGGGTATTTTTAAACCTTTCAGTTTAGCAAGTATTAGATTAGGCAAATTCATGCAAAAAAATATATTCAAAAAACTGACTTGAAAACACATCATACAATTAGTCTGAACCGAGTCAGGAGCAAATTTGAAGAAATTATATTTTTAAATGTTGTAAAACCAAAGATATAAGAAGAAAACTGACCAAGTATCTGTACTAAAAATCGTACATGTAAAATTGGTCGTATACAATCGACAGCTGAAAATGACGCGCACGGTTGGATTACGTGCGTTCTCGAATCCAAAATCATACCTCATACACACACTCTCGCCATACCGCGAATGGTCCGTCGTGGGGAGCTAGCCGGCTGAGAGTTTGCAGCGATACCAACGCAGCCGCGGAGCTCCGCAGAGCGCCATTTTAGCGGGACTCGGAAAGGTTCGCGGTGGGTAGGCAGCGGCCTAGCTTTTTGCCCAAACAACGCTAGATCGGCTGCTGGCAAAATGAAAATAATTACGATCGAGAACATCGTCGGTTTCTTAACTTTTCAGTGAGATAATTCTGAATTCTAATTGAGACTATATAATAAATTAAATCGACAAAGAAACCTCAGTAGAACTCTTATAACTATACAAAAGCTTGTTTATTTCTTCATTTGACATTTTGTTTTCGACCATTTTTTCGTGCGCGAGTCAATGGAAACTATGTATTACCAAACTTTCAACACGCAAGGAACGGGGAACACTCGCGGACCTCGTAAAAAATTCGTTGCAAAAAAAAATTTCAAGGGTGATTTTGAAGCAGTGTAGAATATTGGCGCTGCAATGCGCAGAAATATACTTGAAAGAAACTTAATAAATCATACCTTAATTTTCAGAAAATCGTATTTGTATTAGTGTACCTAGATGTGACTTGTTTATAACTCAGATTTTATGAAGATTTGTCGGGAAAAAATGTCATTTTTTTCCGTTTGGTGGTCATTTCTAGGCTAATATTTCAAAAGTTGCATCAGTAATGGGCCCGATGTTTCTCTTATCGTACTCGCATGTTATTTCTACATAGATTAAACATAGGATGGTTAAGGGTAAGACCAGATAACATTATAAAAAAGATATATCCTTCCACTCTCCCATATCCAAGTTTTGGGCTGATTATTGCCAACCCACCGCAGCAAGGCCATTCAGATTTTCGTACGAGCGCGAAGCGCCCTCTAGTGCCCCATGAATGTGCCTAATTAGATCAGGATTTGACAAATTTGATAAATTTGACATCTTTTAGTTTAACATTATAGTCTGACTAGTCTAGTATTAGTAATGATTAGAACAACAACGTTTTATACGTCGTTGACGTTGTTCTTATCAACACCATTCGCAGAATCCTTCTTCCCTGAAGTTGTAAAACTATGGAATGACCTACCTCAACTAAACGTGGACATCAAATCCAGCAGTCTTCAAAATGTAACCCAAAAACTAAATCAAATAGCATAACCCCTGAAATACACAAATCTATACTCTCGTCACGCCAAGTTATACTTACAGTAGTTCCTAGCGGACCTTTCGGAAGAGACGAACACAAGGTACGGTTAGACTAAAAGCATTGTTGTACACAGAAGCAAAGAAGAAAAAGACAAGTACAAGCTTATTTGGAGATACAAATTAAAATTACGAACACAAAAATTAGTATGTGGGGCTGATGATAATTCAGGTTAGATCTAGATCTATACTATTTATCAAAATTGGGAGGGGAATATTTGTTTATTAATTTCAGATTCGCTCACCTTTATTCTGTCTCTTTACTAGGTTAGTTATCTGTGATAGTATTTACAACACGCTTCTTCTAACAATCTATTTATAGAGCAAACAACGTCAAGAAAACTGAAAACGAAAGCTTGACGTCTATGGTACTTTTGGGAGACAAACAACAAAACAAAAACTAATTGAGCGGGTACAGACGAAAACCACAATATCGCCGGTGGATGTGTTATTATGTTAGGGGGGGGGGGGGGGGGGGGGGGGGGGTAGTGAGCACTACTTTTTGTTGGCGGGGGGGGGGGGGGGAGGGGTCCTCGAAAATGTGAAAAATCGCACCCCCCCTCCCTTCTGAGCGCCAGGGGAGGGGGCCCATCTCCAAGAAAAGGCAAAATTAACGTGTTTTTAACTGTATTTTTTCCCAAGGGGAGGGGCCCGGGGCCCACCCCCCCCCCTGGATCCGCCACTGAGTCCAGTAAAGCTAAAGGTATAAAGGTCCATAAAGATTTAAACAAAAACAAATCTTCTTGACATTTCTCCTTGCCAGTGGGGATGTGTTTTGCATGTATAGCGCCATCTCCGACATTACAACTGTATGTCAAAGGTTGCTGGGAATTCCCAGTACCAAAAATAGATCGAAAAAAGAAATACATACATATTACATGTATAATAGTACTACTTATATGATCAGTGCACCATACCTGCAGTGCACCACTACATCGTTAAGGCAAAGAGTATACATGTTTACTGATTTCATATAACACCCAGACCGATACAAAGTGACGGAAAAAGATGTGAGTAAATTTAAATGTATATCATTTCCAACTTGAAAAGAAATGCAGTGATATTTTGCAATATTTTCGTTTTACATTGTCGTATATAGCTATAGATTTAGGCCTACATCATTACATGTCACTATCTAAGTAAGACCTACTCTCATTGAATTAACGTTGTTGAATTAGATCTATATTTAATTATGTTAAATTATTTTCGTTCTCTAGTACTTCTCATGTAGACCTCTTTCTTAAGTTTAATATATTTACCTTGTTAGGCGCCTAGCTTGATCATCTCTTGGGGTGGATATGTGCGAATTATGTTGTTTTTATTATTATTTATTATTATTACTCACAGACACTTCTGAGACTTTGTTTGTATCTGGATATAAAGTCATCTAGAGGTCTATGTCCTTTGTCTGAAATAGTCTACTTGGATATTGGTTTTTATGTCTTTGAGGTAATTAAAGGAGAGCGACCAAGATGAGAATGACGGGTGTTTAGGATATGATTTCAGTTTGGTAAACCATGAAGACACAGGCTGCAAAAATACAACCAGACGAAACAGAGCTGAAAGCAGACCATATAGAGTTTAATGTCCTTGATCGTGAACCCGGAATTAAGTAACGTGTGTCGCATTAGAAAACTCGTGATCATCTGATATTGTTCAAATGTATTACTTCTCAGTGTTTGTTTGTCCTGGGGGTAAAAGGGTGACGATTTTGATATGATGTTGTGATTAGAATAACAAATGTGTCATGAAATATATTTCGTGTATGATATGTAGATATGAATACATATGGGACATGTCTCAGGTTATTATGTGATTATTAATATAGCTAACATTTTAGCTAATGATTCTGCCAAACCAGAGCAATATAGTTTCCTCTGTACAATCATGATAATCTTTTTAAATAGTAGGCCAGTGTGCATATTAGGCCTACATGTTTCAAGTACTGCTTTTGATTCTCCATCAGCTTTAACATTAATACAACATGTTGCCTATAAGTTTTAGAGTTGTTCAAAGCCTAGACTCCATGTTAGAATAAGGTATGTATTTTTCGTATGCGTTATTCTATAGGGAAAAGGAGTGAGGAAAATTATATTAAACACCCCTTTTAATGCGATCAGATGAATCAAAGCTACACTAGCTAATGATTATGTTTTTTCCTTTTCTTTTTTTCTTGTATTCCGGTAGAATTCAAATCATGGCTGAAGCATTAAAGAATGTTATTGCTCAGAGTCTGGAGTGTCCTGTATGTCTGGATACCTTTACCGATCCCAAGATCCTGTCTTGTTCTCACACCTACTGCAAGGCCTGTCTGGACAACCTCTTGGCATGTCATGGTAGCGACCAGATGCTCCGATGCCCTGTCTGCAGAGCTGAAACACAGATCCCAAACCAAGAAGTCAGCAAATTACCGGCAAGTCTAGCTTTGAAGTCTCTCATAGAAGACATGAATAATCAGCATAAGTTTTGCATGAATTGCAAATCAGACGACAAACCCCAAGCTGTTGTCTACTGTCAAGACTGTGGCAAGTATTTCTGTATCACTTGCCACAACGCACATTCTCTGTGGCAAGATTTCATAAGTCATGAGGTTCTAGCCATGAGTGAGATCGAATCAGGGAAGGTGTCAGTGCGTAGGTATCGCAAATGCAAGAAACATCCCAAAGAGGATGAGGAGTGCTTCTGTTCCGAATGCAGGAGATTTGCCTGCTTCAGATGTGTTGTCATGGAGCATACAAAAGAAGGACATCAAGTCATCGAGGCAGCTGTTTATGAAAGCAGCCACATGAAGAGTATCGAGGACCTCAAATCCAAGGCGGACAATAAACGCTCTTGCTTTCAGAAATACGTTGACTTCATTGATGAACAGAAGGAGCATGTGAGCAATGTCCAGAAGCAGTGTACAGATGATATCAACAAAGCATTTGAAGAATCAGTTCGGCAGTTGACAAAGAAGAAAGAAATCCTCATTGGTGAAGTCAAGGGTAGGACCGAAAGAGTAGAGAAAGAACTGAACGAAATGAAGAAATCGGCTGAGGAGCACATTACTCACTTGACCATCATAGCTGACGTGGTAACCAATAAGACAAAGATGCCTTCAGATATGGATGCTTTGGCTGCACACGACACTCTATGTCAAGACTTACAGGAAGCCTTGAAACAAGAAGATCCTGACTACAAGCAGCCACGGCAATCGAGCAAGAAAGGGAAAAGTGTCAGTTTTAAGAGGAACGTTGGAATGGATGAGATAGCTCTCGGTACGATCGTAAATGGAGTTGTAAAGAACATCGCTTTGCCTACTAAGAATAGCATGAGTACCATGGTTAGTACACCAGACGGTAGGATGGCAGTGGGATGTAGTACAGGTGGCGTGGAGATCTTCTCTGCTGATGGCGAGCTCCAGCAGACATTTCTCAAACATGTGAAGATTCGTGGAGTAGGGTTCCTCTCTAATGATCGGTATGTTATACTTGATGACTTTAACAATATCACACTGTACACACTAGAGTACACAAAGTTGAATGTAATGTTCGAGACTCTGAGTCATGATGAATGTGAATTTGCTGACCTCACTGTAGACAGTAATGATAAGATCTATGTTAGATACAGTAACTGGGAAGTTCAAAAGATCCAAGTATTCTCACCAGCAGGTGGGAAGGCAATCAGGGAGATACCATGTGATGGGTTTATACCTGGGCAGATTACTAGTAATAACGATCACATGATCACCGCATCGTGGGATACAATACGATTGATTGACAAACAAGGTGTTGTAAAATATGAATTAGCAAAATTAGGTGATAATCTATCTCATGCGGTGTCTCAAGGAAATACAATCTTGATAGCCACCGTGAAACACGATGTAGCTTTGGTTAGCATTGACGAGTACACTAACGAGCTGAAGCATGTCCAGAGCATCGTCATTGATTACGATATTGAGAAGCCTGAGAGAGGGTGGTACTATCTCCAGCAGTATCGATCAGGAGAGATCGCTCTCTGCACTCCTGATAGACTCTATATATTTCACTGAAACAAATTGATGACTCCCCCTTACTTGCACTGTATGACAGGCCCCACGGAACGTTTTTCAAAGTGAGGGGGGGGGGGGGGGCTAAGTTTTTGCGATCAGGTAGAGAGAATCGAGCGAAGAGTAAATTTGCATGGGGTCCAGGAGCAAAAATCGGGAGTTTTAGGCATTTAATTACGGAGATGAGCACATGTGGATGCCTATTTGAGACACTAGCAGATCACTATATTTTTGTTTGAGGACGTAAATCATGGTCGGAAGAGTTATTTCATTCAAATGAGACACTTGCTAAATATTAGAAAATCTAACGTTTACATTTTCAAGGCAAACAATGAATTTCTGTTTTTGAAAAAAAAGCGAGTACTGTGTCATCTCTTCCTCTTACATATTTATAAAGTTTGTGGCAGATTTGTGTTGTAGAGCAATTTATCGTGGCTCTTTTCAAGTTTTCACGAACTTTCGGACACACTGGCCCAACCATTTGGAATTCTCTCCCAGAGATATCAAGCATTCTACTTTCTTCAAAGCTTTTAAATCAATAATACTATATACATGTTAACTTCTACTATGTTTTGTACACTGTTTTTTAAACATTGTTATATCTTTTATAGATAATTGTTTTAATAACAGGGACCGCCTAGACATGTTTTATTTGCAGTTTCCCCAATCTATTTATATTGATTAACTTTGTATAATTCTGATATACTTGTAGACATATTTCCATTTTTGCGTGTGTTCTCTGTTTTCCATATTGTACTTGAAACTTGAATCGACCAGAGAGGCCAACAAAAACTATTTTGTTTTTCACTACATCTTGAACCACACAAAACTTAAAAACCTAATTAGGCTTAATTAAGCTTTTAAAGATGTGCTGTCTTATCATTTTCTCCAATCGTCTTGAAAAATGATTTTCATAAACCGACCGCTCAGCAGCGTAACCACACCCTGTCAGTTCGTTTATGCGCTATATGACAGGACGGGGATGAAGCAATGATTAAAACGGTCCTTTATGACAGGACAGGGATGATACAATGATTAAAACGGTCCTTTTAGACATATAGGAAGGTCTTAGTCTCTGAAGAGAAAGTCTTGTTCAAAAATTAATTAGTACAATTAATTAAGGCCTATTACATTTAAATTTGCAAACGCCGATTCGACAATCAATGTCAATGAAAGAAAATGTATTAACTTTATAAATATGTAAATAGGTTTCAAATTAGTTGATTTCATGCATTTCAATATATTTATTCAAAATTAACACTGTACAAATGAATTGTTATGTATGCATACATTTATAATATGATAACAGATCGAATTTAAGAAAGTCGATTGAATTCATCTTAAACTTAGAATACAAATTATACATTTAGTTTTCAAACAAATATTATTGTATATGTACATTTTTATGATGAAAATAATGATCAGATTATTGGTCGCTCTTTGAATCTGATATCACGAATAGCAGTTTACACGTATTTCAATAGTTCATAAATGAAAAAGTACAATTAATTAAGGCATAATGAATATGAATTTGCAAACTGTTCGACAGTCAATGCAAGAATGCATATTAACTTTAAGATATAGAGTATATAAATATATTTCAAATAAGTTGATTTCATGCATTTTAATTGATTTACTTCGAAATCGAACATTAATTGCTATTTATTCAAAACGTTGTATGACGGATTTAAGTCAAGAAAATTACATGCCTTGATTGAATGCATCTAGCATTTATACACTTTCAAATACTGTTGTATACTGATGACAATATGAGCAGATTCATTATGCATGTAGTTGTTAAAAAAATGCTGTTGTCTATTTATCATAACCTATTAATTTTGCTATAGTAATAAGAGTCATATGTCTTGTAATTATCTTCTTTTTTTGTATTTCTAAAATTATCATGTCCTTTGTACTATGCATATTTTTCAATACTGAGTGTCTAGCTTAACAAATACAAATAAAATTACCAAAACCAAATGATTGAAGGCCTGTTTTATTATTCGTTGCCATTGTAGCGCATTAACAATTCATGTTTGATTTATAAATTTGATGATTTTGCAATTCATGAATTTTTAAAGATTAAGCAGAACCCTCACTAAAAGGGTAATTATACATTTGTAATTAATTCTGGCTACTAGTATCTTCAAGGAAATTGAAGAAAATTAAGAGAGAAACCCAGAACCTGAAAACTAAACAGTTTTGGTGCAACTCTGGATGTCTGTTATCCAAATACTGTTACCTTTCACATATCCTTGAAGAAAAGTAAAAGAGAAACCTGAAAACTAAACAATTTTGGTGTAAATCTGGATTTGTGCTGTCCAGAATGATATAATTTGTTGTTATCTACGTGCTGGGTGGTCTAATCCCTTCTGGCCCAGTAGTATTGACGGTCTTTAATCCCGGGTTTTAACTTATGTTGAATTATTATTTCAGTTCATTTTTGTCTGAATTTTAACAGACATATGGCTCCGTTGAGTCCCATTGCACAGTTTTTCAATAATAATAGTGAAATCACCACTACAATACCGTTTTAAAAGAAAGTAAACAACATATCACAGTTCGGTTCCAAAAAAGAGCTAAACCGTTTCATTCCAAAAAGATTTTAATCCATGTTTCATTCCAAAAGGAGCTAAATCCATGAGAAAAAAATCTAAACATTTTGTAAAAATCAGAAATAACTGGCAAATCTTTTCTTATCATAATGGTCCAGGGTGACACCTATAACATATATAACAACGTGAAGGTAGGCCTACACGGCTAAAGGGAAAGTGGAGTAATACAAAAGGCGATTTACTCAGAAGTACCCAAAGTGGATTTATCTCCTTTTGGAATGAAACTATTGAAATATGGATGCAGTTGTCGTATGCTAGTGCTAGTGTGTGACTTTGAGCTACAAGCACACATGTATATTCCAGACCAAATTACATGACAAAATTAAGATCAGCATCAGCTTCGTTCCTCTTAAAAAAAATCATTAAATATGTTAATCAAAGTTTGTAGAAAGTGCTAGAGGAAATATCAATATTACGCATTCACAAAAAAACAAGCAATTGCTATTACTAGGCTCTTGACATGCTGCAAATGCATGATGCTTTATAGCTGCTTATAAATCTTTTGTCTACCACAATACCGAGAAGAAAACAAGTTGGATCACTTCTCGGGGACACAAACAACAGTGAGTGGTTGATTTATCGTGAGATTCCTTGCCCCACTGTGACAAACTTTGAATTGTGCATCAGATCACGTTTGTGCTACAGTGTGTATATCATGCGCATACATAGTCTTTCGACATATGTCTAGCATATCAATACTTTGTTAGGTTTTTCTTTAATATGATCTATAATATTCATTTATGAACATGTACCATTCACGATGTATTCAAATGTTTAATCACTGATGTTATTGATGATGAATAAATAAAATCAAATCAAATCAAATCAAATGTACCCTAAGCAAGTATTTTATCGAAGCCCCAAATCATACTCTGAGCTTGTTGTACTTTGTACCTTCGTGTTACGTCCTTTACCATTGCCACAACTTTAATCAAATATTAGTTAAATAAAGAGTGCCCTTATTCAAATTTGAAGGTGCCTTTTTATCTCTATGTAATCAGATTATCTTACCACCTCTCGTAAGTGCCCCCTTTACCTATCATAATTGCCCCTATTTAAATCTTTACTCGTGCCCTAATATTTTGTAATTAGTGCCGTTTCCCCTTCTCCTTTGTTCTTTTTAAAAATCTGTGGTGAGTGTTCTAATCACATGCGAGAAGTGCCCCATTTTGACCTCTGATAATTCCCCTTTTTACTTTGACATGCGTTATTTTTATTTTCTATTAAGTGTTCTTGTCCCTGTGTACATGTGCCCCCTTTTCCTTTCACCATGAAATGTGCTCTTAATTTAACGCGAGTAAGAGCAGCTTTTTCTTTAATTTCCAAATCTCGCTCATTTCGCTCGCTAGCACTTAAAGTTGATATAAATATGTTCCTTTTTTAGAGATCTTTTCAGTCCTTCATGATTATATTGTGCTTAAAACCCATCAGCATTGTTATTTCATCTTTATAAGACGTAATATTTTGCACTTCGACCTGACGAATTAAAACAAAATTTCTCGCTCGCTTGCAAATAAATATATTCAGACCATCACACCTAACTGCAAATTATGATGCCAAAGCAGTATCTTGGACCTGGAAAGAGAGAAACAAACATTAAAACCATCCTTGATAATGTAATAACAATGTAGGGGTTTAAACCAATGTCTACAAATTGTTTATTTTTTAGCTTTGAGGTTTCCCTTTGAAGGTGCCCTTTTTCTCTCCGGAAAAGGTTCTATTTTGTTGTTGGTGCCCCCCCCCCCCCACACTTCGGAAGACGCTCCGCCACCCCTGGTCTCATACGTGTGACTTGAGAATATTCGAAAGAAAACATTAACACCAATGAAACAAATAGGACTAATCAAACGAATGCCTATATGAAGCAACCTTGGTAATGCTTACCCTATTAGAACGAAAGAAAGGAAAGGAATGAACTTCTTGGTTGAGTAACTATATAAGCTCCATTTATCTAACTTAATAAACAAACAGCCAATCAAATGCCAGGTTCATTACCGCGACCGAAGATGGGTCAGTCATGGGAGACGGGATTAGAGTACATAAGGGAGTATGGGTTGGGCTTGGGAGAACAAGAGCTAAGGCGATCAACAAGCATTAATCAACTTTACTCACCAAGCCAGCCAATTTCACAAAATCGTAAGTATTGCTGCAATTTACAACAATTTGTTTTATTTTAAATTTTTTGGACAGTATTGTTTCATAATGTTCCTATAGTTTATTTAATTTCTGTGATGTGTATAATCGGTTTATTGCAAGAGTTATGATGACAATATTTCAAAGAACTTTTTTCAAGATCTAGAAATGCAACATACAAACCTGTGCTTTATAGTTTTATAAATTACGATGCGTCTGCTCTTCTTCATTTTATGTTTGATATTTTTAATTTGATCAATATCATAAGAGGACATCAAACTGCACTGTCCCCTTTTCATTCTTGCCTAGTTAAAACGTCATTCCATCCCTGCCCTTGTTTTCTTCAATGATAGCATTACTTCAACTGAAAAATTGGTGTGCTCTCTGAGAAAGTTGACACACCCATCCCAAATCTATGTTTTTAAAGGTTGTTAATGTAATACCCTTATTAAAAAGAGAGTCAGATAGAGCTTAAAGTAGATTCCCGACACTAGAGGAATCATGTATTCCTTATATCATCTTCTTATTTTGACTTACACTACCCATATTAGACACTTTTTTTAAGTTGGATTTTTTCCATTAAAAGACAACAACAACCAACATGTCAAAGTTATAAACCATTTCATGCAATAATCTCGAGCTTTATATCGGTCGTATTCCAGTTCTCTAAAATTCAACTAGTTGAGAATCCATCAAGAACTATTTTGTCATCCCTTGTCAGACAATGGTTTCCAAGATCCTGGTCGCTTTCATGGCCATGCTGGTGGTCGCCATGGCCTTCGAGTTCCAAGAGACCGACGAGGATTTCGATGTCGTGGAATTCATGAAGAGGGACCCTGTCATGCAAGACTACTATCTAGCTGTCAAGAGAGGGCAGTCCATGAAGAAATACAAGCGTGAGTTATCTTTCACTTTTAATTAACAGGGTCGAATCCGATGATCGAAGTCCACCCTATTATATAGTTGGTTTTAATACAAGCGGAAAACATCAGAAAAACTGGTCGGTGATACGTGTAGATTGCGCAAAATCCATAAAAGAAGAAGAAGCTGTAATCATTCGAACACAAACTAGCAACTCTGTAATAGATCATGCGAGGGAAGCCCATTTGCTCTGTATACAGAAACTCTCATAAACTTCCATGTTCTTTGTTTACAACGGATTAGGCTATGTGCAATAATAATATCTAAAGACATCTACGATTTAGATAATTCATCTCTGATAATCTATGAAGCAAAATAATAAATCAAAAAGTTTTAAAAAAGGAGAGAAAAATAAAGGTTCCAACATTATCCGATTATGAGAGGCAAGACAGCAAAGACAAGCAAAGCAAAACAAAAACGAAACCAAGAAAAAACTAAATTTGAAAGGGGGCACATTTTCATCTATTCAGCCATTCGGTACGGCAAAAGGGGGCGGGGCATTTTTAAGGGGCACATGTCTTAAAACGTTTTTTTAAAAATAAAAAAAAAGTACACAAAAAAGCATACTAGCAAACACCTCGGGAAAAAGCAAAAACAAGAACTAGCTTTATAAAATATTACAAAATTATTGAAATATTCTCACAATTTTCTGAAACGTTTAGCCTATGTGTTCAAAATCTCTCTCGCTCCTTCCATAGTGGCTCCTTTCTATCCATACATTCCTTATTCGTGGATTCATCCTCAATCTATAATTCACGCATATCAATTTTCATTTCTCTTCTCATTTCTGTTCAGCTTGTGATACTATGGAGAACTGTTGGTGCAGTAGACGAGGAAACAAGGTCGCTTTCTGCTCTGGTAAGTCACTGTCATATTAATGGTTCGAATTCACGAAGTAGATTTAAATTTCAACCATTTAAAAAAACTCTAAACCAAACCAACTTACTCCCAATGGCGGAGCGTGAGTGAGTCCAGCCATTGAAGGGGCACTGTTATCATGAGGGGGGGGGGGGGGGGGGGGGGAGGGGGGGGGGGCATTGTTATGAGGGTTTTAAAACACATGCACCGATAGCTTTGAATATTAGACTTCTTGGAAGCAATTTCAGTTTATGAATAAGTTTCTGCGCGCATCCAGTAAATAAAGATCGAGTGCTCGATCTTGTAATTATAGACAAGTCAGAAAAAGTCTCGGAACCAGTGGGATTTGAACCTGCCATTTACTATATTTGTGACATATTTGATAGATGGATTAATTTGATGTTAGTGGATCGATCTTAAAGGTATTACAAAGTGTTGGTATGGGGTCATAAATTTGGTTCAAATTAACATATTGGAAGCATATGCGTTCCTACAATATTCATTGATCGTTGTCCCGGTTGAAATCGAGTCAAAAGTTATGAAATTATAAATAATAAACTCTTTATGTTGTATAGCTCCCTCTCAAGGTCAAGATATCAATTTAGCTATGAAACAATGTTTCTTGACTAAAATAGACCGATTAGCTATTCCCGTTTGGAATTTATATATCACAACTACATATTCTGAGATTTCCATGGTCGCAGCTACCATTGTACGGCCGTAGGCGCTATTTGAAATTTATCAAAATTTACCGGGAGCACCGGTAAACTTTTACATTCAATTTTTCTCGAAAACAGAAGTGTTTTAGGGGTTAATTTTTTTAGTGCTTATAATACATCCACATGGGCATTCAAATAAATCAAAATTGAAAAGATTCACTATCCACCCAATTTTCAAAATTTCCCAAAACTTTGTATTACCTTTAAAGAAACACAGCTTAGATTCATATTAGTTATCACAAGAAGCGTACAATCATGTCAAGAGTGGGCCACATAATAAAAGCTTTCTCTCATCTGCACATGCTCCAATTAAGGTAAATCACATAATTCAAAACCTTGTTCTGACCCTTTCCAAATGACGCTCATCGAACTTTTTCGTTTTTTCTTTCTCTAAGCCTCTCTTCGTTTTTGTTTTCTTACTTTCTCCCTCCCTTTCTTTGTTTTTTGTTTTCTTTCTTTCTACCTCTCTTTGTTTTTTTCTTCCCCCTCTCTTCAGTCCTTCCTTTGTTCATCCGTTCCTTCCTCCTGTTCTCTCTCGCTTGCTTTCTCTTCGTGGTTATTTTGTTGTTGAGGGGTTTAATATTGGTCATATCTTGTATATCGCTTTTTACATGTCATATTGTTGTCTGTTTTCCTATAGGCCAAGGAGGCGGTAATGGAATCTAGATTAACCCGCTGAATCTCACAGCCAACGAATTCGACCATGGACTCTTTAGGGATGCACAAATACGACTCGAGAGAAGACTATGAGCTGATTTGACCAATTACTGCGCAGTATTAAATGTGACGCCACATCATGTCATCAGTGTTTTTTTCAGTATCAAAGAATGTTTGAATAGCTTGAAATAAATGGATGTATGTAGAATTTTGCAATGATTAGATGTGTGTTCTGAGTATAGTTGTAATTAAGAAGTACATGAATGCGTCACTATCGGGACGCTACAAGAGAGAGCATCAGAGAGAAAGAGAGAGAGAGAGAGAGAGAGAGAGAGAGAGAGAGAGAATGTGAGAGAAAAACAAGGTTAAAAGAACAAGGATAAAAGGGAGAGAGAGAGAGATACAAAGAAAGAGAGTACAGGGGGGGGGGGGGGGGGCGGGGATATCAAGATTGCCTACACAGATAATGATAAGTGATTGAGGTGCAATATAGACACGAAAATGATAAGTTAAACTAGCACGACTTCATGAGCAAAAGTGACAAACTTTCTTAAATCATTGTTGCACCAGCGTTGTGGTGGATATAGGAGGTGAAATTAAAGATAATCTTGAGTACTGGTAATGCGATTGCATTGTGAAAGAAAAGGTGTGGAATGGATCAGAAAAGATGATCATATAGCATGTAAGTAATGGTGTGTAATGCAAGGTTCTAGAGTCATCAAAATCATCATAAATTTGGCAGAGTCTTGGTAAAGTAACAATCACTTACACATATAGATGTATATGGGACAACACACATGGTGTCGGGGCTAGTACTACCCTGATTTCCTTATCTTTCTATGCTCATTACTCAGCCAGTATACATTTTCTTCCAAAATTGTTTGGCACATGACGTTTATTTGTAATCTTGAACATTCAGTGTAAGTTTCGTTAGATTCTGTAAGAATTGATTTTCTTTTTGTACCAGAACTCAAGTTTGTCTTTAAGAAAAGGAAAAACATTTGCTTCTGACCTGTATTTTCTTCCTCTTTTTTTTTTGGAGAGAATTTTGGAAACCTAAAAAAAGAATACATAAAACCTGGTCAGATTTACTTTTCAGACTTGTTTCCACTGAAGTACTACAAATGCATCGTTACAACATTTATAAATTTGACATGTCTTTACATTTGGTCTGTTGGTAGATGAGGATATGTCTTTCTCTCTTCATCTCTCTCTCTCTCTCCCCGTCTCTTTTCTCTCGCCCCACCCTCTATCTGTCTCCACTCACCCTCTCTCATTTCGCTCTCCATCTCCTTCCTTCCCCTCTATAGCTTCTTTCCTCACTAATACCCCAGTCACACCAGCACACTGCCACCTGCCAGAGCAAAACAATTAATGTACCCTGAATGGAGGAGTATTGGTCGGTTTGGATTCGGTGTGACTGAGGTATCAGGCTAATGCTTCCTCTCTCTTGCTGTCTTGCACACATTCATACATTTATCAACAATCCATAAGTATTTACTTCCTCTGTTTAGATATCATTATTTATTTATTTATTTATTTTTCTTTTCTATGAATGATCACGTCTACACTACATCCCTGTCAAAATCACTTTTTGTATTATTTCTGAAATACAAAGATATACCATCAGATCCAACATATTACAAATGTCAAGGACCTCTTTTGAGTACAGTAATGATCTACTTCAAATTAACGGGCAATCCATCCTTTTTAATAAACTCAATCGTATGAAAACAGAAATCAGATAAACAGAACGGTGAACATTTGAATTAATTGGACCAATTATAAGAAAGTTGTGAATGCTTGAAAAATGAGATCACTATAGCTATGGGGATCTCAAAGTAGCAATTTGGTCAGTGGATTGCGACATAGTCATAGACAACTCTCACGTTTGTTATGTACAAAATCATAATTAATTTCTGTTTTACCCCCAAGTGCCTTCTCCCTTGAGGCAATAGTCCTTATATATTACGGTGAGCATAGTATTACAGATCATCTAAAAGGAAAAGACCCTCCTGAGTCATACATTTTTTAAACATTTATAATTTAGTAAATCTGCGCGTTGGAACAGGTGAAGAAAGGTGATGACTTGAGGAGTGTGGGTCTAGGCTTCAAATGGACGCCTGCATAAGTCCCACACAATGTCTTTCATGTTATTAAGATCAAACACCGTCTGGTTACACAGTTACATGCTGGTTACAAAAAAACACGATCTCTCTAATGCTCCCATCATTATCTACCAGTCCCATGCACTGCATTTCATGTCATGAGTGTAAAATCAGACTACAATTCTTTCAGCTACCGTGCATCGTGTATCGTGTATCTAGGTTTGAAGAGCAAGATCTATCCGACACTCCTCTATTCATTTCTTGATCCTATTCACTGTCTTTTATATCATGGGTATCTCAGTCCACCTCCTGAGCTAACTTGGTCTGTTATGCTATTAAAAGAGAACCTTCTAATTCATTATTCAGTCCCACACACTGTTTCTGGTGTTATAAGTGTCATAGCAGTCCCACACACTGTCTTTGATGTTATAAGTGTAGTATGAGTCATTCAGCTCATGGTCTGTTAGGCTTCAATCATATCTTAATCCCATTCACTGTCTTTCACGTCATGAGAATGTACAAATGCTCAGCTACCCTGGTTTGAAGTTTGTGAAGCTGTGAGGTTATGAAGTGCAAGATCCGTCCATCGCTCTTCTGCTTTCTTCCCTCCTTCTTCCTTCCCTCCATCCATATCATTTGGAAGCTGGTTTGGAGGTATCTCGATGTCATCGTTAGGAAGCTTGTCCATCCTCCATTGGTCATTGATGATGTCCAGCAAACGACCTTCTCGCATCACCTCCGAGTCCATCCTCACGTAATGATGTTCCTCTATCAAAGAAAATGATGAGACAAGAAAATAATAATCTGACTTGATCAAGAAATCAAATCCTGTTTGGTGCCAGAACTCAAAAGTCAGAAGTCGTGCATGCGCGTTATACCATAAACCATACGAGAAGTTTGCATAATTTTGGACTGATAGTTTCAGTTTAAGGTGCAAAGCTATAGCATAGAGACGGTACTGAGCGACGACGTCAACATCGAAGCCTTAATTTTTAAGCGGAGGCTTCCCGATGTCGGATGTGATCCAAATTTAGGTGGAAAATTTGATATACGATTATGATTACCGGTAAAATTATTAGAAAATTGGGCTAAATTTCCTTTGCTAAGAATGGATATGAAACTGCTAAAAAAATGGATACAGACTAGGCCTAGACCTCTAGGTTTATCTACATTGATTAGCCAAATGTTGCTAGGGCTAGCGCAGCAAGTATAGATCAGGATGTCAAATAAATTTGACATCTTTAAGTTTAACACTATAGTCTAGTAATGATTAGAACAACGACGTTTACGGTTAGACTTAATGCATTGTAGAATTGGTGTACACAGAAGCAAAGAAGAAGAAGAAGACAAGTACAAGCTTATTTGGAGATACCAATTACAATTACGAACACAAAAATTAGTATGTGGGGCTGATGATAATTCAGGTTATCTAGAGTCTACTATTTCTCAAAATTGGGAGGGGAATATTTGTTTATTAATTTTAGATTCGCTCACCTTTGTTCTGTCTCTTTACTAGGTTAGTTATCTGTGATAGTATTTACAACACGCTTCTTCTAATAATCTATTGATAGAGCAAACAACTGAAAACGAAAGATCAAGTTGTTGTTGTTGTGTTTTGAGTTATTGGCGATTAGTCAGTGATTTGACTATTGTCGCCAAAATACTTTACGGCACGTGTTATATCTCCCAATTTTGGATTAAAAAAAAAAAAAATTTATTTCGTTTTATATTTATCTATCTTTTAAGATAGTATCGTAAAATAATATCGTAAGCAAAACATTCATGGGCTTTGTTAGTGTTTCTTAATAGTACGTGCAGATTATTTGTTATATCACATACACACCATACATAAATATGTATATAAGATAGCACCTACACAAGCCTCTATATTCAGTAATCTTATCATACCTTTTATCATTGTTGTTACTTTTTCTTATTTTATTTTCTTAATACATTATGTTATTATATTTTTAATGTACTGAGTGTAATTTAACATATTTATAATATTGTATTATGTTTTACTGTTCTTATTTTATTTTCTTATTACATTATGTTATTATATTTTTAATGTACTGAGTGTAATTTAGCATATTATAATATTGTATAATGTTTTACTATTCTTATTTTATTTTCTTATTACATTATGTTATTATATGTTTAATGTACTGAGTGTAATTTAGCATATTTATAATATTGTATTATATTTTACTGTTCATCAAGGGAGGTATTACTTCCTGATAGGGAACCGTTTCGTTCTGAGAAAGATCAATGTTGTTGTTGTTGTGTTTTGAGTTATTGGCGATTAGTCAGTGATTTGACTATTGTCGCCAAAATACTTTACGGCACGTGTTATATCTCCCAATTTTGGATTAAAAAAAAAATATTTATTTCGTTTTATATTTATCTATCTTTTAAGATAGTATCGTAAAATAATATCGTAAGCAAAACATTCATGGGCTTTGTTAGTGTTTTTTAATAGTACGTGCAGATTATTTGTTATATCACATACACACCATACATAAATATGTATATATAAAGATAGCACCTATACAAGCCTCTATATTCAGTAATCTTATCATACCTTTTATCATTGTTGTTACTTTTTCTTATTTTATTTTCTTAATACATTATGTTATTATATTTTTAATGTACTGAGTGTAATTTAACATATTTATAATATTGTATTATGTTTTACTGTTCTTATTTTATTTTCTTATTACATTATGTTATTATATTTTTAATGTACTGAGTGTAATTTAGCATATTATAATATTGTATAATGTTTTACTATTCTTATTTTATTTTCTTATTACATTATGTTATTATATGTTTAATGTACTGAGTGTAATTTAGCATATTTATAATATTGTATTATATTTTACTGTTCATCAAGGGAGGTATTACTTCCTGATAGGGAACCGTTTCGTTCTGAGAAAGATCAATGTTGTTGTTGTTGTGTTTTGAGTTATTGGCGATTAGTCAGTGATTTGACTATTGTCGCCAAAATACTTTACGGCACGTGTTATATCTCCCAATTTTGGATTAAAAAAAAAATATTTATTTCGTTTTATATTTATCTATCTTTTAAGATAGTATCGTAAAATAATATCGTAAGCAAAACATTCATGGGCTTTGTTAGTGTTTTTTAATAGTACGTGCAGATTATTTGTTATATCACATACACACCATACATAAATATGTATATAGCACCTACACAAGCCTCTATATTCAGTAATCTTATCATACCTTTTATCATTGTTGTTACTTTTTCTTATTTTATTTTCTTAATACATTATGTTATTATATTTTTAATGTACTGAGTGTAATTTAACATATTTATAATATTGTATTATGTTTTACTGTTCTTATTTTATTTTCTTATTACATTATGTTATTATATTTTTAATGTACTGAGTGTAATTTAGCATATTATAATATTGTATAATGTTTTACTATTCTTATTTTATTTTCTTATTACATTATGTTATTATATGTTTAATGTACTGAGTGTAATTTAGCATATTTATAATATTGTATTATATTTTACTGTTCATCAAGGGAGGTATTACTTCCTGATAGGGAACCGTTTCGTTCTGAGAAAGATCAATGTTGTTGTTGTTGTGTTTTGAGTTATTGGCGATTAGTCAGTGATTTGACTATTGTCGCCAAAATACTTTACGGCACGTGTTATATCTCTCAATTTTGACGTATGGTACTTTTGGGAGACAAACAACAAAACAAAAACAAATTTAGCGGGTGACGAACAAATATCATCAGCCACAGAAAATATAAACTAAAGAAATATTAATAAAACGACCCACGGAACGTTTTTCAAAGTGGGGTGGCTAAAATATTTACGATCAGGTAGCCCAGGACCAACATCCAATTGAAACCAGTTGAAATCTCCAACTGGTTTCAATTGGTTTCAACTGGTTTCAATTGGTTTCAATTGGTTTCAATTGGAATAGAACATTTCCAGTTGAAACCAATTGCCGAACTGGAAAATATTGTTATGGGTACTCATTTCTAGTTCAAACCAATAAGAAGTGCAACTGGAACCAGTAAGGTAATTTTTCCAGTTACTCAATTGGTTCCAGTTAGAAGTCATTTCCAGTTACCCAACTGGTTCCAGTTAGAAGTTCAACTGGAAACAGTAAGATGATTTTCCTGTTACTCAATTGGTTCCAGTTAGAATTCATTTCCAGTTACCCGACTGGTTCCAATTAGCATTCATTTCCAGTTAGAAGTCATTTCCAGTTACCCAACTGGTTCCAGTTAAAATTCATTTCCAATTACCCAATTGGTTCCAGTTAGAAGTCATTTCCAGTTACCCAACTGGTTCCAGTTAGCATTCATTTCCAGTTAGAAGTCATTTCCAGTTACCCAATTGGTTCCAGTTAGAATACATTTCCAGTTACCCAACTGGTTCCAGTTAGCATTCATTTCCAGTTCGAAGTCATTTCCAGTTACCCAACTGGTTCCAGTTAGAATTCATTTCCAGTTACCCAACTGGTTCCAGTTAGCATTCATTTCCAGTTAGAAGTCATTTCCAGTTACCGAACTGGTTCCAGTTAGAATTCATTTCCAGTTACCCAACTGGTTCCAGTTAGAATTCATTTCCAGTTACCCAATTGGTTCCAATTGGAAATATTTCCAGTTACCCAACTGGATCCAATTGAAACCAGTTAATTTGCATATTATATGCTTGTGTGCAGATCAATGTTTTGTGTAATTTATTTTGATTTACAATGTACTTATTAATTAATTTTCATTTGCAAGTAATGCATTTGTTTTAGATAAATATAAAGATTAATTAGCAATGATAAGCATGTTCATTAGTAACATATTTTTGTAATTACACAGATTAAAAGTTGATTGGTAAAACACTAACCATGTACAAAATACATCAAATACAAACATATATAATGGCAATGCCTTCCTTGTATATTATATGGTATATTATATGGTCTGCATATTATAATGCCCTTTACATTGTACTAATGTAGACACATATAACAATGTTTGTGTGTTGACATGAGCGATAATTAGTGCAAGAGCTAATTAACTCATAACTAATTAAGTTTATGCCAACTGTAAGTTTCAATTGGATCCAATTGAAACCAATTGAAACCAGTTGAAACCAGTTGAAGCCAACTGGTTTCAATAGGGAAATTGGAACAACTGGTTCCAGTTGAAACCAATTAGGCAACTGGTTTCAACTGGTTTCAATTGGAACCAGTTGGCAACTGGTTCCAATTGAAACCAGTTGCCAACTTGGTTTTGCTCCAATTGGTTTCAACTGGATTTTGGTCCTGGGAGAGCGGAGAGTAGATTGGCGTGAGGTCTAGGGGCAAAGCTCAGGGGTTTTAGGCATTTAATTATGGCATGGGCGTAAATCCTTACGTAATATCTATTGTTCAGGGGGGGGGGGGGTGAATGAATAGATCACCCCCCCCCCCCTCCCCTGAACAATAGGTATTACGTAAGGATTTACGCCCATGAATTACGGTTATATGAGCATTATTTGGATACCTTATTTTTAACACTGGCAGGTCAGTGACGTAAATCATGGTCTGAGCCCCTTCAAAGTATTGGGAGCCCCGAATTCCCGAAACTTTAAGACACATTTTTACAACAGAAAACCCAAATTATGTATTCGTGTATCAATATTAATTTTGTAGTGGGTACTTATTATTATTACTATTTTTTGCCCCATCCCCTAGATCCGCCACTGGGACAAAATAACATATAAATATTTAAGTAGGATAATAGGCTTTCTTTCAATATTACGCACTTGTCAGAATCGGGAGGCGGTTGCACGTGCCCGAATATATAATTTGCAATTTTATAATTTGATGGGAGGGAGGCGCAGCCCCTCCGCCCCATCATTTTTGTGTAGGCCTAAGAAATTAGGGCATGGTAGCCCCTATTCAACCCAAAACTTAATCGAACAACTTCTTAGTTTTCTCAACAAGACGAGTCCAGTGAAGGTATAAAGGTCTAAGATCGAATATCTTCTTTCATTACTTTTCTCCTTTCCAGTCTTATATGGTTTGCATGTACTTGTATAGCGCCATCTCCGACATTCCAACTGTATGTCAAAGGTTGCTGGGAATTCCAAGTACCAAAAATAGATCGACAAATTAACTAAATACATACATGTATAAAATACTAGTTATGATCAGTGTACCATGACCTGCACTGCACCACTATATCGTAAAGGCAAAGAGTTTACATGTTTACTGATTTCATATAGCACATAGACCGATACATATAGTGACGGAAAAAGACGTGAGTAAATTTAAATGTATATTATTTCCAACTTGAAAAGAAATCCAGTGATATTTTGCAATATTTTCGTTTTACATTGTCGTATATACATGTCACTATCTAAGACCAACTTCCAGACCCTTCTGAGACTTTGTTTGTTTCTGGATATAAAGTCATCTTTGACCTAAGACTGAAATACTTAGATATTGGTTTAAATGTCTTTGAGGTGATTAATGGAGAGCGATTGAGTTAAGACCAAAATGGGAATGACGGGTATTTCGGAAATGATATCAGTTTGGTAAACCATGGGGAAATAGGCTGCAAAATGCAACCAGATCAAGACTTTAGAGTTTATTCTGTTGATCTTGAACCCGGAAGTAACGTTTGACGCAATAGAAAACTCGTGATCATTTGATATCGTTCATATGATATATGTATATCTTCTCAGTGTTTGTTTATCCTGGGGGCAAAAGGGTGGCGATTTCGTTGTGATTAGAATAATTCATGTGTCACGAAGTATTATTCTTGCATGTTATGTATAATGTAGATACAATGTATGAATACACATTGGAAATATTTCAGGCTATTATGCGATCTTAACATAGATTATTCATTTCATATAATGATTCTGCAAAATCAGAGCAATTTAATTTCCTCTGTACAATCATGATAATTATTTTAAATAATATATTCCAGTGTGCAAGTACATGTTTATCGTACTTCTTTTGATTCTTCATCAGCTTTAAATATAATACAAAATGTTGTCTACTGAGTTTTAGAGTTGTTCAAAGCCTAGACTCCATGTTAAAAATAAGGTAGGCCTATGTTTATTTGCATCATATCTGAAGGCAGATCACGGATCATGTATTTTTTCGTTTAAATTTCACGAAATTTGTAATGCTTGGTGTTATGTACTCTTATGTACTAAAGGGCACAGGTGAATACTCGAGACAGATAATTAGCACACGTGCGATACTCTTGGTATAAGATCCCAAAAGCAAGTTTATTTCGCTCGGCACATGCGTTGCTATTGTGAGTTTTGTGACTCATGGTATGACACTTGGTTTCAGATTAATGAAGAAATATTGTAATGATTGTTTTTCCAATGACAAAATACTAAAATGTGAATGGTAAACAACATTTCTGAGACTTATGTTTACATTTTGTTTTCCTTTTTCATGGTTTACCTTTAACCATGGGCTTTAACTCAGTGATGCAGTTATAACTTGTATACGTCAGATATTTAAACAATGTATACTAGCATGACTAATTGCGATACATGATCAGATGAATCAAAGCTCCACTAGCTATCATTATGTTGTTTCCTTTTCTTTCCTCTCGTATTCCTGTAGAATTCGAATCATGGCTGATGCATTTAAGAATGTTATTGCTCAGAGTCTGGAGTGTCCTGTATGTCTGAATACCTTCACCGATCCAAAGATCCTGTCTTGTTCTCACACCTACTGCAAGGCCTGTCTGGACAACCTCTTGGAATGCCATGGTAACGACCAGATGCTCCGATGCCCTGTCTGCAGAGCTGAAACACAGGTCCCAAACCGAGAAGTCAGCAAATTACCGGCAAGTCTAGCTTTGAAGTCTCTCATAGAGGACGTTAAGAATCAATATCAGTTTTGCACGAATTGTAAATCCGAGGACAAACCCCAAGCTGTTGTCTACTGTCAAGACTGTGGCATGTATCTCTGTATCACTTGCCACAACAAACACTCTCAGTGGCAAAACTTCATTAGTCATGAGGTCTTAGCCATGAGTGAGATCGTATCAGGGAAGGTGTTAGTACGTAGGTATCGTAAATGCAGGAAACACCCCAAAGAGGATGAGGAGTGCTTCTGTTCCGACTGCAGGAGATTTGCCTGCTTCAGGTGTGTTGTCATGGAGCATACAAACGAAGGACATCGGGTCATCGAGGCGGCTGTTTATGAAAGCAACCATATGAAGAGTATCGAGGACCTCAAATCCAAGGCGGACAAAAAACGTTCTTGCTTTCAGAAATACGTTGATTTCATTGAAGAACAGAAGGAGCATGTGATCAATGTTCAAAAGCAGTGTACAGATGATATCCACAAAGCATTTGAAGAATCAGTCCGACAGCTGACAGAGCAGAAAGAAAACCTCGTTGGTGAAGTCAAGGGTAGGACTGAAGGAGTAGAGAAAGAATTGGACGAAATGAAGAAATCAGCTCTGGAGCAAATCACTCACTTGACCATCATAGCTGACGTGGTAACCAATAGGACAAAAGTACCGTCAGATATGGATGCTTTGGCTGCACACGACACTCTATGTCAAGACTTACATGAGGCCTTGAAACAAGAAGATCCTGACTACAAGCAGCCGATGCAATCGAGCAAGAAAGGAAAAAGTGTCAGTTTTAAGGGGAACGTTGGAATGGATGAGATAGCTCTCGGTAATATCGTAAATGCAGTTACAAAGAACATCACTATTTTGCCTACTAAGAATAGCATGAGTGACTTGGTTGGTACACCAGACGGTAGAATGGCAGTGGGATGTAATACAGGTGGCTTGGAGATCTTCTCTGCTGATGGCGAGCTCCAGCAGACATTTCTCAAACATGTGAAGATTTGTGGAGTAGGGTTCCTCTCTGATGATCGATGTGTTATACTTGATGTCTCAAACAATATCACACTGTACACACCAGAGTACACAAAGTTGAATGTAATGTTTGAGACTCTGAGTCGCGATTATTGTGCAAGTGCTAGCCTAACTGTAGACGGTGATGATCAGATCTATGTTAGCTACTGGAAAATTCTAAAGATCCAGGTATTCTCACCAGCAGGTGGAAAGGCAATCAGTGAGATACCATTTGATGGGTATCAACCTGGGCAGATCACTAACTGTAACGATCACCTGATCTCCAATTCTTATTATAAAATACGATTGAGTGACAAACAAGGTGTTGTAAAATATGAATTGGCGAAATTCGGGGATTACCTAACCGCTGCTGTGTCTCAAAGGAATACAATCCTAATAGCCACTCAGAAACAATATGAAAGTTTGGTCAACATCGATGAGTACACTAACGAGCTGAAGCATGTCCAGAACCTCGTCATTGATTACAAGATTGAAAGGCACGGGATATATTGGCACCAGCTCCAGCAGTACCGATCTGGAGAGATCGCTTTCTGCACTCCTGATAGACTCTATATATTCCACTGAAACAAATGGATGACTCTCTCTTACTTGCACTGTATGACATGCCCCGTGGAACGTTTACGATCAGGTAGAGCGTTTTGTAGGTGAAAAATACATTTCGGTTTAAAATATAATGAAAGCGAGTACCGTAGTTTTTTCTTCCTCTCTCATATTTCTAAAGTTTGTGAGAGATTTGTTTTGTAGAGCAATATATTATAGACACGGGTCGCGCTAAGTTTCGTTTTTGCGCCCGGAATCACCAAAAACAAAATCTCACGCACAAATTTGGCAAAAGCAAGGGACGCAAGCAAAAATCCAGGTCGGTTTCCGGAAGCTGTAGAAGAATAATTTTCGCATCGTATACTGATTATAATTTAAATGATTTTCACATCTATCCGATCTGTTCATATAATGTAGCAATAACGACCCATCTGTTACACTAATAAACGATGTGCATGAGACTAATTTTGTTCGCTATAATTTGCATATATTTCATGCGCAGATTGAGGAAGGAAAAATCCAAATCCAAACCAACATTTTGACGTTCGTCTTTTGCGCACCTGTATAACTAAGTGGAGAGTTAATTTCAGCCAGATTCTGGATAAAATTGTGTTTTTTTCTGAACAAATTAGGCTTTTACGATCACTTTTACGGAAATAATGTTATGAATCAACAAACTGCCGATTTTAAAAGCTTTGCCGACATGCTTGACAATGATGCCTCCGTGTTTTTGCTTCTCACATTCGCTATTTTTAAGTTTTTTTTTGCTGAATTAGGTTCGCTAAATCGCGCTTTTAGGTGAATGTGGTCTCGCACTTGGTTGGGAGCCTCAATATTTGCCTGTGGACTAATACCATCATTGATATAAGTACCTAAAGGCATTCAAGGGATTCAAGTCACCCCCTGAATGAAAATTATGTCAGGCTAAGAAGTGGTAAAAGGTGGCAGTCGAATAACTCCCGCACCTTGAGGTACCTGAACTCTTATGTTCCGTGCTCTATCCGTCTGTTGAATGAAATGTAAAATGTAAAATATATGATTCGTATTATATTATTTTCTGTTTGATTGTAAGAAATTATTAACATATTATTTGTATTTATTATAGGACAATTATATTTGATTTCTTATAAAAGCCATCTTTTCTCAAATGAAATGAAAAAGTATCTCTTGTATTAAATAATCACATATCATAATATATTGCATCATGTTTATTAATGATTATTTCATACTGCCGTCAATATAGGTATTAATATTGCATACATACTGCTCTCATATTTAGCTTTCATTTATAGGGACACTAATTGTTGTGGATCTATATTAGAATAGCGTATTGCATTCCCCCAGAATATATGAACATTATTTGTAACTTACACTGTACTAGGATATATACATGGTTATTTTTCCACCATAAAGAAAATAATTATGATAATTCTTTTTTTATTGTTAACATCTTTGGTGTTTATTGTTCACCAAATAACAATTTTGTTATTATAATGATATAATGAGCCAAACTTATAATAATATTAACAACAACAATTATAATAAAAATACTAATGATTTAATATTGAAAATAATAATAATAATGATAATTACAATGTTACATTGTGTTTGTAATTACTCTCGATAAATGAACAAACATTGCATGTAAATTCAGAGAAAATATCTATATAATGTGAATGTTAAAGTGCTATATGGCTATTCTCTCTATATACTCGTGTTATGTTATACATGTCACATGTATAGTTTAGTTATTTTTCTCTGTGAATAATGCATGTAAGAGCAACGAATTTATTTTTGGACCAATAAATTTGAATTGAATTGAAATTGAATGAACTGAAAACACGAGAGTTAGGTAAGAGCGCACCATGTATCAGGGGCAGTGATTTCTTTTCATGACCGGGGGGGGGGGGGGGGGGGTAGGCGAAATGCGAGGGACGAGGGAGCATAGTGAATGATAGGAGCCAGTGGCGTATTAATGAACAAAAACGTTGGGGAGGAGAAAGAAAAAAATCCGCATCGCCACCACTCTTACATGTTATACATGCAGGCCTCGCTGAACATTTTTCAAAGTGGGGGGCTTAAGTATTTACGATCAAGCAGAGTAAAGCGAGCGAAGCAAGTGGAGTGTAAATTGGCGTGGGGTCCAGGGGCAAAGCCCCGGCGGGAGTCAAGGGGTGAAGCCCCATGAAGCTCAGGGGTTTCAGGCATGTAATTACGGTCAGATGAGCATATAAGGGCCGCCTTAGGGCCCGCACCCGGAAGCTCAGGGGTTTTAGGCATTTTATTACGGTTAGATGAGCATATTTTGATACCTTATTTGTGACACTGGCAGGTCACTGAGTGGAGTGAGGTCCAGGGGACGGAGCCCGTAGAAGCTGAAAGGTTTTAGGCATTTAATAAGGCCAGATGAGCAACCAGGGGCCCACCCCTCGGGATCTCAGGGAAAAATCATGCCATTTCAGCAAAATGTGTAAATCACTGGTTTCAAATTAGAAATAAACCACGTTTGAATTTTATTTTGGGGCTATTCACCTCAAGTCCCTCCCCCCTCTCAGTACGCCAGTGGGAGGCACGAATGTAACGGAAGTGAATAACCTCCATAGAGCTATATAATAAGTCTTATTGCAAAGTTCTATGCTACCCCCTCACAGGTTTTTGAAGTTTTGTTCTATTGAAAAATTACATTCTTTATAAAAAAAAAACAATGGAATAAAAACAAGCAATTATACTTTGTTCACACTTCACTTTTACTTTGCCGGTATTTAGTGCGCAGTCCGAATGGTTGTCAATATTTATTAGGTCAATTTCAGCTTGAAGTAGGCATGAAGGGACTTCTATTAAAAGAGCAAGCGGAATATATCTTTTTTGTAGCACTGATCTTTTTCTTTAACTCTTTATCTTGTAAAGAGACAGTGTAAACTGTGATACCAACGGAACACAGATTTTCTACAATATTTACTTGTACATTTCGAAGGATACTATGCGAGGGGGCGTAGCCACCGAGCAAGAAGATTCTTGTATGTTTATTACTCTTAACGCTGCACTCTTGGGCCCTCCAGATCCTAAACGTGTGGTGCAGTCTTTAGTCAGTATTTGCTATACATTTTTGTGTGTGCACCTTTCAAATTTTCCGTGGGGGGGGGGGGGGGGTGTGGAACGACCCCAGCAATGTATCGTAACGTAGCTCCCCAAGCTAACTTGATAATGTTTTTGTAAATAGGGAGCGGGGGTGGGGGGAGTAACAGAAATAGAATTCAAGTTTGGAACGGGCATATTTTCTCTACAGGCGCTTGACAAAATGAGATCGAGTTTTTATTATGGGGTCACTTTTAGGGCGATTAAAACCTCATTCTGCTTGTCTGTCAAAGGTTCATGGGAACTAAATACATATATATATATATATATATATATATATATATATATGGTACTAATTATGATTAGTGTACTACTACATCATAAAGGCAAAGAGTCTATAAGTGTTTGCTGATATCATGTAACGCCTAAGCCGATACATAGTTACGGAATCTTCTAAATAGTGGAGGTATACTAAAGGGGTTCATTCCTCTGACTCTCTATCCAAGAGGTCATGGTTCGAATCTCAGCTCGGCATTAACGTAATTTAGAAGATGGTGTATTGTGTGTGTCTATGTGTGTGTGTGTGTGTGATTGGGGAAGGGGGGGGGGCAGAGCATGTCATGTGCTCCATACAAACTGAGAACGAGGGCAATCTCAATCTGCTTGTCCGTGTCAAAGGTTGGTGGGAATTCCCAGTCATTAAACATAGACATGGAAAAGGCAAAGAGTATACATGTTTTCTGATTTGTTTCCTCTGCTTCCAATATGTATTTCTTAATTGTTGTAAATGATTATAATTGATTTGTCATGTTTTGTTGGAATGAGAAATAAAATTGAATTGAATTGAATTGAATTTGATGAACTCCTATAGACTGATATGTAATGATGGAAAAAAGGTGAGTTTATTATAAATGTCCTTGTCGTTTCCAAAATAAATCCACTGACATTTTTCAAAATGTTTGTTTTATATTGTCTTATACAGTGCGTCCCAGATAAAAAAACGAAACCAAGAATCATCGATATGTTTCATCATAACTAACTCACAATTATAATTAATAAATGACACATGTTTGTAAAGCTTGAAGAGAGTAAACCAAAAATTCATTTAGCGGACGGTATCTGAATTTTTAAGACAAGGTCACATTTCTAAAAAGTTCAGTTTCTGCCCTTTCATATGACACCTCAATCAGGAAAAATGAGCAAGGAATAACAAAGTTCTGTTTGTTTAAAGTATTGCTTGCATTTCCATAACTTTAGAAAACGAATTCGTTTTCACTGGCTCCCTGCCGTAGCAACAAACGGAATTGACAAAAGACTTAACTCCGTTTCGTTGACAACCAGCCATGCATGAAGTCTTTCGTCTATGGCTGATGCTTGGATCTGGTTCATAAAATAATCACTTTTCTTAGACTGAAATAGTTGGGTCTGGGTCTAGATGTCTTTGAGGTAATACATGGGGAGCGATTGAGCTAAGACCAAGAAGAAAATGACGGGTGTTTAAAAAATGATATCAGCTAGTTTGTTAAACAATGAAGAAACAAGCTGCAAAACGAAAAAAAAAAAAAAAGATTTTTGAAACCGGACCATAAGACTTTAAAGCCCCTCTTATCCGTTGGAAGCCCCAAATTCGCCAAAAATGTGATGTCAAAATTTCACTGAAATCGCATAATGTAAAAAAGGATGTCATTTAAAATACATTTCTACAAAAGAAAACCTAAAATGATGTATTCTTTTATCAATATTAATTTTGTCTTCAAACACATTTGTTTTGAAAATCCTTGCAGAAATCTAGGGCTCCGACCAGTTTATATTTTTAATCGTGACCTCGGGAGTAACGTTTGTCGCGTTAGAAAACTTCTGATCATATTGATATCGTTCATGTATAACGTCATTACCAAATTCAATTGATAAATAACATGGATTATTGTTATCAAGATACAACGGATTATCATATTTTGTGCGCGTTATAATCTGTAGGGGAAAGGCGTGAGGAAAATGATAAACTCCTCTTTGGTACGATCATTAAACCTTATCATGCTTTTATTATTATGTATGTACATTTTTTCACACTCTTTTGGTGAAATGAAAACTAATTAAAAAAAAAAGATATAGAGATTATATTAAAAGGATAGTTGGCTTGTTTTTAATATTAAGCATCTGTAATAATCAGGATGCGGTTATACGTGCCCGAATAGTCTATGTCAGGGATGCCAGTTAGAGTTGATCAGAGGGCCTGAAAATCACCTAGAATGAGCTTTTTTGTACACAAAAAAGCCTAAACTATACGTTTGAAATTAACTTGCAAGGGCCTGCAATCAGGGTAATGTCTGAAAACTGGCATCCCCGGCCAATGTTATTTACAATTTCAAAATTCGAGGGAAGGGAGGGAGGCGCAGCCCCCTCCGCCCTATGTCTTGTATGCCTAAGCCATTAGGGCATAATAGTTTCTACACAACCCGAAACTATGATAAACCAAACAACTTCTTAGCTTTCTCAACCAGACGATGGTTAGTCCAGTGAAGGTAAAGGTCTAAGATCGAATATCTTCGTTTATTTTCTCCTTCGCGACCGGATGTGTTTTGCATCAAAGCCATCTATTAATCAATACCTATTCAATGGCGCTGGTTTGCATGATTGTATAGCGCCATCTTCGACATTCCAACTGTATGTCAAAGGTTGCTGGGAATTCCCAGTACCAAACATAGATCGACAAATGAAATACGTACATGACTTGTATAATAATACACAACCACTTATGATCAGTGCACCACTTCATCGTAAAGGCAACGAGTATACATGTTTACTAATTTCATATAACACCTAGACCGATACATAGTGACGGAAAAAGACGTGAGTAAATTTAAATGTATATCATTTCCAACTTGAAAAGAAATGCAGTGATAATTTGCAATATTTCCGTTTTAAATTGTCGTATATACATATGTCACTTTTAAGGCCGGCCAACTCCCAGACACTTCTGAGACTTTGTTTGTATTTGGATATAAAGTCATCTTTGTCCTGAGACTGAAATACTTGGATATTGGTTTACATGTCTTTGAGGTGATTAATGGAGAGGAATTGAATTAAGACCAAGATGGGAATGACAAGCGTTAAGGAAATGACGGGTGTTTAGAAATGATATCAGTTTGGTAAACCACGAAGAAACAGGCTGCAAAAATGAAACTAAACGAAACAGAGCTTGAAACCGTCATAAGTCTAACTTCTTAGACATCCCATTAAAACGTGTGTTATAGAATTAACACGCGTTTCTATGGAATGTCCACGAACTTAGACTTATGACGGTTTCGAGAAACTGGCCCCTAGAGTTTATTTTGTTGATCGTGAAGCCGGAAGTAATGTTTGTCGCATTGGAAAACTCGTGAATACATTAATATCGTTCATAAGTATAACTTCTCAATTTCCAGCCATCCACTATACTATATTGATTTTCCTTGTATTGTTTGTAATATTGTGACATAGAAAATAAATACCAATACCAATACCAATGTTTGTTTGTCCTGGGCAAAAATCATCGATTTTGGTATGTTGTTGTGATCATGTTAGAATAACAAAATTATTATTGCATGTTATGTATATATGAATACATATGGAAAATATTTCAGGCTATTATGTGATTATTAATATAGCTAACATTTCAGCTAATGATTCTGCCAAACCAGAGCAATATAATTTCCTCTGTACAATCATGATATTTTTGTTTAAATAGTATATTCCATTGTGCATAGCAGGTTTAAAGTACTGCTTTTGATTCTTCATCAGCTTTAAAATTAATATAAAATGTTGCCTACTAAGTTTTTGAGTTGTTCAAAGGCTATAGACTCCATGTTAGAATAAGGTATGTATTTTTGTACGCGTTATTCTATAGGGAAAGGGCGTGAGGAAAATTATATTAAACACCCTTTTTAATGCGATCAGATGAATCAAAGCTACACTAGCTAATGATTATGTTTTTTCCTCTTTGTTGTCTTTCTTGTATTCCGGTAGAATTCGAATCATGGCTGAAGCATTAAAGAATGTTATTGCTCAGAGTCTGGAGTGTCCTGTATGTCTGAATACCTTCACCGATCCCAAGATCCTGTCTTGTTCTCCTACCTACTGCAAGGCCTGTCTGGACAAACTCTTGGAATGCCATGGTTACGACCAGATGCTCCGATGCCCTGTCTGCAGAGCTGAAACACAGGTCCCAAACCGAGAAGTCAGCAAATTACCGGCAAGTCTAGCTTTGAAGTCTCTCATAGAAGACATGAATAATCAATATCAGTTTTGCTCGAATTGTAATTCCGAGGACAAACTCCAAGCTGTTGTCTACTGTCAAGACTGTGGCAAATATCTCTGTATCACTTGTCACAACGCACATTCTCTGTGGCAAGACTTCATCAGTCATGACGTCTTAGCTATGAGTGAGATCGAATCAGGGAAGGTGTTAGTACGTAGATACCGTAAATGCAAGAAACACCCCAAAGAGGATGAGGAGTGCTTCTGTTCCGAATGCAGGAGATTTGCCTGCTTCAGGTGTGTTGTCATGGAGCATACAAAGGAAGGACATGAGGTCATCGAGGCAGCTGTTTATGAAAGCAGCCACATGAAGAGTATCGAGGACCTCAAATCCAAGGCGCACAAGAAACGAACTTGCTTTCAGAAATACGTTAACTTCATTGATAAACAGAAGAACCACGTGAGCAATGTTCAGAAGCAGTGTACAGCTGATATCAACAAAGCATTTGAAGAATCAGTTCGGCAGTTGACAAAGAAGAAAGAGATCCTCATTGGTGAACTCAAGGGTAGGACCGAACGTGTAGAGAAAGAACTGAACGAAATGAAGAAATCGGCTCAGGAGCACATCACTCACGTGACCACCATAGCTGACGTGGTAACCAATAGGACAAAGGTACCGTTAGATATGGATGCTTTGGCTGCACACGACACTCTATGTCAAGACTTACATGAGGCCTTGAAACAAGAAGATCCTGACTACAAGCAGGCGATGAAATCGAGCAAGAAAGGAAAAAGTGTCTTTTTTAAGAGGAACGTTGGAATGGATGAGATAGCTCTCGGTAAGATCGTAAATGCAATGGCAAAGAACATCGCTTTGCCTACTAAGGAAAGCTCGCATGCCATGGTTGGTACACCTGATGGTAGGATAGCAGTGGGATGTTGGACAGGTGGCGTGCAGATCTTCTCTGCTGATGGCCAGCTCCAGCAGACGTTTCTCAAACATGTGGGGATTCGTGGAGTAGGGTTCCTCTCTGATGATCGGTGTGTTATACTTGATAGCTCAAACAATATCACACTGTACAAACTAGAGTACACAAAGTTGAATGTAATGTTTGATACTCCGATTCACGATCAAGCTGCTGACCTTACTGTCGACAGTAATGATGAGATCTATGTTAGCTATTGGGGAATTGGAAAGATCCAGGTATTCTCACCAGCAGGTGGGAAGGCAGTCAGGGTGAATCCATGTAATGGACATACATCTGGGCAGATTACTAGTTATAACGATCACTTGATCACCACAGATGATGATACAATACGATTGATTGACAAACAAGGTATTGTAAAATATGAATTATCGAAATTTAGGGATTACCTAACCGCTGCTGTGTCCCAGAGGAATACGATCCTGATAGCCACTTTAACACAAATTGTAAATTTGGTCAGCATTGATGAGTACACTAACGAGCTGAAGCATGTCCAGAACCTAGTCAATGATTACAAGATTGAAACACCCGGCAAGGCAGATTGGCAGCACCAGCTCCAGCAGTACCGATCAGGAGAGATCGCCTTCTGCACTCCTGATAGACTCTATATATTCCACTGAAACAAAAGGATGACTCCCCCTTTATTGCACTGTATGACAGGTCCCGCGGAATATTTTTTCAAAGTGAGGGGAGGGGGGGGGGGGGGGGGGGCTAAAGTATTTACGATCAGGTAGAGCGGATGGTAAATTGGCGTGGGGTCCAGGGTCAAATCTCAGGGGTTTTAGGCATTTAATTATGGTGAGATGATCATATTTGAAAACCTTATTTGTGACTCTGGCAGGTGTCTACATTTTTGTTTGATGACGTGAATCATGGTCCGAAGCAATATTTCACTAAAATGAGACACTTGCTAAAGATTTTTGAGTAGTTTCTATACGTGAAAAATAAAGTTATGTTCATAATATAAAACAAGCGAGTAACGTTTCATCTCTTCCTCTCACATATTTCTAAAGTTTGTGGCATATTTGTGTTGTTTAGCAATATGTCGTCATTCTTTTCACGAACGTTTGGACACACTGGCCCCCAAAATTGGAATTCTCTTCCCAGAGATATACGACATTCTACTTTCTTTAACTCTTTTAAATCCAATATTGAAAAATGCTTCATCTGTTTTTAAATGAATGATACTATATGCATGTTAATTGTTGTGTACACTGCTTTTTATTGTTTTATCTTTTATACTTAATTGTTGTAACATGCATGTATCTTGTATTTGTTTAAAATTAAGACATCTACCTTCATTTTATAAAAAGGTTTTATATGCATAGTATTTTTAGTTTAGAGAACTGTGTAACAATAATCGACTTTCCCAAGAAAGTATTATATCGAACAATAGAATTATAAGAAGAGCTGATAACAGTTGTTTTGTAAAAGAACTATTTGATATTGGAATATGGTATATAGAAGATTTGTTTGATGTAAATGGTAATTTAGTTGTTCTTGCCAAGTGGCAACAGATTGGTGCTCAGTCGTTTCTGCCATTCCACATAGGTTGAAAGCTCAGTGTATTGACAGCAGGCATTTATCAAAACAGCTGGATACGTGTACTGTATTTCGTAATAGACAACTTTATATATCAAAATTGTCAACAAAGATGATTAATATGGTACTAAAAAAAACAAATATCAAAAGCCTACTTCAGAAACCTACTGGAGATCAAAATATGAAATAAATGAAGAACATTTTGATTTTATATATGAATTACCTTCTAAAATTATACCTGATACAAGAACTAGATTATTCCAATATTAAATAAATACATGATGCTTACTGGTAAATGCAAAGCTGAAAAAATGAAAGTGATAGACAATGAAATGTGTTCCTTTTGTAAACAAGAGCCAGAAACGATTGAGCACCTGTTTGTAGAATGTTATATTCACGATATTACTTAAACGAATTTTTAAGATGGTGGAAAACTAGATTTAATAAAGAAAGGTTACAATTGACAGACGAGGAGATCTTGTTTGGGATACAAGACAAACCGCATGCTCTATTGAATTGAATTAAATTTAATTTAATCACCACTTTCATAAAAACATACAATTAAAGGCAAAGCATACAATAGTTTCTTGCAAACATAGATAAACCATTAAAATGGAAAATACACTAAAGGAAATTACGAAGTGGTTGGATCATCAAAAAAGTTACAAAAACTTATAGGTAAATGATCCTAAAAAATGTACATAATTAATCATTGTATTATTATTGCAAAGAAAACATTTTATTTATGTAGATCTCTTGAGATACTCCCTTCTTTTAATTTATTTCTTATTAGATTAAACCAAACGTACCTTACAGACAAATATATTTGTTATAAGGATAGATCCATGCATAGATTTCGCAAAAAATGGAATGTGCTAGAATTATGATGATATAGTAACCTTTTTTTAATTTTTTTATGTTGTGTTTGTATTTTGTCTTTGTTTTTTATCCATCATTTTCGGATTCTACTCATACTATATTTGTCATCATTTTGTATTATGATAATCATATATTTGAAATACATGTGTATCATTTTAATTTGTATTATGTATGAGAAGTTTAGACCGAATAAAAAAAAAAAAAAGTATCTTTTACACAGATTGCCTCTACAGGTTTTATTTGCAGTTTCCCCAATTTATTCTATTGATTGGCTTTGTATATGTCTGGTATATGTGTAGACATGTATCCATTTTGGGTGTATGCTATGTTTTCTATATTGTAAATGATCTGTATTTTATACTTTCATAAAATGTATTTTTCTATGGATTTGAATTGAAGTAAAACTTGAAACTTGAAACTTGAAACTTAAACCGACCGGAGAGGCCCAAAATAACGATTTTTGGTTAAAATATGTAGTTAAAGACATATCTTGACTATACTTACGTGTATCTACAACCACACAGGACATACAATCCTAACAATGCTTAATTAAGCTATTAGAAATATGTTGACTTATCATCTTATCAAAATAATTTTCACAAAGCGACCGCTCAGTAGCGTAACCACCCTGTCAGTTCGTTTATGAGCCATATGACAGGACGGGATGATACAATGATTAACTCATAGCCTGCCATAAGACTGCATGCACGCTATTTTTATAGTGCTTTGTACACGCGAGCAAGCTACTGCTTCTCTGGGGGGGGGGGGGGGTAAGGTCACCTTTTTAGGTCACCTATTTGCTTTTTTAAAAATAATTATTAATAAAAAATAAAAAAACACACACACACACACCAAAGGAGGGGGGGGGGGGGGTTCAACCCCCTTCCCCCCTCCCTGCCTACGCGCCTGGTTGTACTGTACATCCTGTAACTCAAATCGACTGTCTTGACCTCATATTTACGATTAATTTCTTTACTTAATTGTAGAAAAAAAAGATCGATAGTATTCAATACTTCAGGTGCATCATAAATAGCAGTTAATCCATATTGACAAGTAACTGGGTTTCATTTACTTGTACCATTTAGCGCGGCCCTGTAGATTGGAATAACACTTATACCACTCAGTGCCCTGTAGATTGGTATAACGCTTATACCATTTAGTGCTCAGTTAATAGATCTAGCATTTATCATAACCTACTAATGTTGCCACATAATAAGAGTCATATGTCTTGTAACAATTTTTTTTTTTTTTAATTTCTAAAATTATGTCCTTTGTACTATGCATATTTTTCAATACTGAATGTCTTGCTTTACAAATACAAATAAAATTACCAAAATAAAATGATTGAAGACCTGTTTTATTATTCGTTGCCATTGTAACGCATTGAAAATTCATGCTTAATTTATACATTTGATGATTTTGCAATTCATGAACTTTTTTAAGATTAGGCAAAACCCTCACTAAAAGGGTAATTATAAATTTGTAATTGATTCTGCCTACACTGGTATCTTCACGAAAATTGAAGAGAATTAAGAGAGAAACCCAGAACCTGAAAACTAAACAATTTTGGTGTAACTCTAGATATCTATTTTCCAGATACTGTTTTCTTTTACATAGCCTTGAAGAAAAGTAAAAGAGAAACCCAGAATCTGAAAACTAAACAATTTTTGTGTAAATCTGGATTTTTGCTGTCCAGATTGAAATAATTTGTTGTCATCTACACTGTCGCTCATATAGTTGGAATATTTTTGTTTTAACCCAATTCATGACATTATTTTAAAAATGATTTATTCCTAATAGATCGAGATAATTGTATACATTCTCAGATTGTATTGAATAATAATTTGCCAGTGTTTGTTTTGCGTGACTGCTAAAGCATGTGTATGGTATATCAACTAGGGGACCTACGCCCTTAAGTCATATATGACAGTAATGAGTATTAATGCCCCACCAAAGGGCACTAATATGGCACATCGACACGGTTTTGATCCTGGGGCCTCACAGTTACGAGGCCATTGCTTGGCCACTGAACCATGAATGTACGCAGCGGGGGCTAGGGTAGGGGGCAGTTCCCACAAATAACAAAACCAACAAAGAAAATGCAATAATTTTTCAATAATTCATTGAATTCCCCCCGGTCCCCAACATAATATTTTTTCTGTGTGCCCATGCCTTAAGTCATAATGTATGGTCGTACAGAGGATTTGTTTATGTTGGGGGCCGGGGTAAAATGCAATGAATTATTGAAAATTTAATGCATTTTCTTTGTTTTTTTTTTATTTGTGGGAACCGCACCCTTCCTCATGCGCATACATAGACTTTCAAAATGTACCGTACGCAAGTATTTAATCGAAGCCCCAAATCATACTCTGAGCTTGTTTTACTTTGTACCTTCTTGTTACGTCCTTTACCATTGCCATCACTTTGATCAAATATTAGTTAAATAAAGAGTGCCCTTATTCAAATTTGAAGGTGCCTCATTATCTCTGTAATAAGAGTATAATGATAATAATAATAATCCGTTTTTTTTATATAGCGCTCAATACACCGATCCAACGATGTGCCTAAGCGCTTTACAAATATATTATTACCCCGGTCATCGGATTCAGGCTTACCCGCACACAATGTGTGCACATTTTCCACTCCCTGGGGAGCATTTCAGCTAGTCGCCATTTTACGAGCGCACATTTGCTCGTCCAACCACATGAACGTTCGCATCCTACCGGGTACCCATTTAACACCTGGGTGGAGAGGAGCAAGTGCAGGTACATATCTTGCCAAGGGATATTAGTGCCGTGTCGGGATTCGAACCCTCGACCTTCGCTTCTACAGTCAAGCGTCTTAAACCACTCGACCACGACACTACCTTACCACCTCTCATAAGTGCCCCCTTTACCTATGATAATTGCCCCTATTTAAATCTTTACTCTAACAAGTAATTAGTGCCCTCCCCCTTCTCCTATGTTCTTTAAAAAAAATCTCTGGTGAGTGTTCTTCAGAGGCGAGAAGTGCCCCATTTTGACCTCTGATAATTCCCCTTTTAATTTGACAAGTGTTATTTTCCCTTTGTACATGTGCTTCTGTTTCCTTTCACCATAAAATATGCTCTTAATTTAATTTCAAAAGCTCGCTCATTTTGCTCAATAGCACTTAAAGTTGATATAAATATGTTTCTTATTAGAGATCTTTTCAGTCCATCATGATTAGATTTTGCTTACAACCTATCAGGAGTATTATTTCATCTTTATAAGATGTTATTTTTTTCGCACTGCGACCTGACGAAGTAAAACAAAATTGCTCGCTCACTTTCAAATAAATATATTTAGACCATCACACCCAGCTGTAAATTATGATGCAAAAGCAGTATCTTGGACCTGGAAAGAGAGAAACAAACATTAAAACCATCCTTGATAATGTAATCACAATGTAGGGGTTAATACCAATGTCTAATTTTTTTTTTTTTTTTTAGCCTTGAGGTTTCCCTTTGAAGGTGCCCTTTTTTCTTTCCGGAAAAGGTCCTATGTTGCTGCTCCCCCCCCCCCCCCCACACACACACACTTCGGCAGACGCTCCGCCGCCCCTGGTCTCATACGTGTGACTTGAGAATATTCGACGGAAAACATTAACACCAATGAAACAAATAGGACTAATCAAACGAATGCCTATGTAAGGCAACCTTGGTAATGCCTACCCTATTAGAACGAAAGAAAGGAAAGGAATGAACTTCTTGGTTGAGTAACTATATAAGCTCCATTTATCTAACTTAATAAAGGATCAACCAATCAAATGCCAGGTTCATTACCGCGACCGAAGATGGGTCAGTCATGGGAGACGGGATTAGAGTATATAAGGGAGGATGGGTTGGGCTCGGAAGAACAAGAGCTAAGGCGATCAACAAGCATCAATCAACTTTACTCACCAAGCCAGCCAATTTCACAAAATCGTAAGTATTGCTGCATTTACAACATTTTGTTTTATTTCAACAAATTTTGGACAGTATTGTTTCATAATGTTCCTGTAATTTATTCAATTTCTGTAATGTGTATAATCGGTTTATTGCAAGAATTATGATGACAATATTTCAAAGAGCTTTTTTTTCAAGATCTACAAATACAACATACAAACCTGCATTATGGGCTGTATAGTTTTATAATCATGCATCCCATTTGTAACATTACGATGCGTCTGCTCTTCTTCATTTTAAAAGTATGTTTGATATTTTTTATTTGATCAATATCATGAGAGGACATCAGGCTGCACAGTACCCTTTTCATTCTTGCCTAATAAAAACTTAATCCCATCCCTGCCCTTGTTTTCTTCAATGATAGCATTACTTCAACTGAAAAACGAGTGTGCTCTCTGAGAAAGTTGACACACTCATCCCAAATCTATGTTTTTAAAGGTTGTTAATTTAATACCCTTATCAAAAAGAGAGTCAGATAGATCTTAAAGTAGATTCCCAGACACTATAGATATCATGTATTCCTTATCATCTTCTTATTTTGACTTACACTACCCATATCAGGCACTTGTATTTTTTAAAGTTGGACTTTTCCTTAAAAAAAACCCCAAACCAACATGTCGAAGTTAAACCCTTTCATGCAATGATCTCGAGCTTTATCTATCGGTCGTATTCCAGTTTTCTAAAATTCAACTAGTTGAGAATTCATCCAGAACTATTTTTTCATTCCTTGACAGACAATGGTTTCCAAGATCCTGATCGCTTTCATGGCCATGCTGGTGGTCGCCATGGCCTTCGAGTTCCAAGAGACCGATGAGGATTTCGATGTCGCGGAGTTCATGAAGAGGGACCCCGTCATGCAAGACTATTATCTAGCTGTCAAGAGAGGGCAGTCCATGAAGAAATACAAGCGTGAGTTATCTTTCACTTTTAATAAACAGGGTCGAATTCAAAGATCGAAGTCCACCCTATTATATAGTTGGTTTTAATACAAGCAGGAAACATCAGAAAAACTGGTCGGTGATAAATGTAGATTGCGCAAAATCCATAAAAGAAGAAGAAGCTGTAATCATTCGAACACAAACTTTCAACTCTGTAATAGGTCATGCGAGGGAACCACATTTGCTCTGTAATATATCATGCGAGGAAACCCCATTTTCTTTGTTTACAAAGTATTAGGTTGTGTGCAATTATAATATCTAAAGACATCCATGATTTAGATAATGCATCTCTAATAATCTCTGAAGCAAAACAAAATAAAAAAGTTAAAAATAGAGAGAAAAATAAAGGTTCCTACGTTATCCGATTATGAGAGGCAAGACAGCAAAGACAAGCAAGCAAAACAAATACGAAACCAAGAAAAAAAAAATTTGAAAGGGGGCACATTTTCATCTATTCAGGCATTTTTAAGGGGCACATGTCTTAAAACGTTTGAAAAAAGAAAGAAATAAAGTACACAAAAACATACTAGCAAACATCCCGGGAAAAAGCAAAAACAAGAACTAGCTTTATAAAATATTACAAAATTATTGAAATATTCTCACAATTTTCAGAAACGTTTAGCCTATATGTGTTCAAAATCTCTCTCGCTCCTTCCATAGTGGCTCCTTTCTATCCATACATTCCGTATTCGTGCGTTCATCCTTAATCTATAATTCACGCATATCAATTTTCATTTCTTCTATCATTTCTGTTCAGCTTGTGATACTATGGAGAACTGTTGGTGCAGTAGACGAGGAAACAAGGTCGCTTTCTGCGCTGGTAAGTCACTGTCATAGTTAATGGCTCGAATTCACGAAGTAGGTCTAGATTTAATTTGTTTTTCTTCTCAAACCAAACCAACTTACTCCCAATGGCGGAGCGTGAGTGAGTCCAGCCATTGAAGGGGCACTGATATCATGGGGGGGGGGGAGGGATTGTTATGAGGGTTTTACAACACATGCACCGATAGCTTTGAATATTAGACTTCTTGGAAGCAATTTCAGTTTATGAATAAGTTTCTGCGTGCATCCAGTAAATAAAGATCGAGTGCTCGATCTTGTAATTATAGACAATTCAGAAAAAGTCTCGGAACCAGTGGGATTTGAACCTGCCATTTACTATATATTTGTGACATATTTGATAGATGGATTAATCTGATGTTAGTGGATTGATCCCAAAGAAATACAGCTTAGATTCATAATAGTTATCACAAGAAGCGTAAATTCATGTCAAGAGGGGGTCACATAATAAAAGCTTTCTCTCATCTACACATGCTTTACACATGCTCCAAGGTAAATCAAATGATTCGAAACCTTGTTCTAACCCTTTCCAAATGACGCTCACGAAATGTTATTTTGCTGCGGTCATCACTCTTTCTTTATTCATGTGTTAGTTTGTTTCGTTTTTTTCTTCTCTAAGCCTCTCTGTGTCTTTGTTTATTCATTTTTCTTTCTTTCTCCCTCTCTTTGTTTGTTTCTTTTCCTTCTTTCTCTCTTCAGTCCTTCCTTTGTTCCTCCGTTCTTTCCTCCTGTTCTCTCTTGCTTGCTTTCTCTTCGTGGTTATTGTTGTTGAGGGGTTTAATTGGTCATATCTTGTTCATCGCATCTTACATGTCATATTGTTGTCTGTTTTTCTAAAGGCCAAGGAGGCGGTAATGGAATCTAGACTAACCCGCTGAATCTCACAGCCAACGAACCCGACCATGGACTCTTTAGGGATGCACAAATACGACACGAGAGAAGACTAAAAGCTGATTTGACCAATCACTGCGCAGTATTAAGTGTGACGTCACACATTATCAACAGTAGTTCTATCTGGATCAAATAATATTTGGATATCTTGAAATAAATGAATATTATGTAGAATTATGCAATAATTAAATGTGTGTTCTGAGTATTGTTGTAAGAAGTATCTGTATGCATCACTATCGGGACGCTACAAGACACAGCCTCAGAGGGAAAGAGAGAGAGAGAGAGAGAGAGTATGAGAGGGAAAACAAGGTTAAAAGAACAAGGGAGAAGGAGAGAGAGAGAGAGAGAGAGAGAGAGAGAGAAGGGGGTGAATGGAGAGAGCACGAGGGAGAGAGGAAGGTGCAGAGGTAGAAAAGGAGAGAAGGCGTGAGAGGGAGGGGGAAAGGTGGGGAGTGAGGAGGGAGGGTTACATGCATGAGGGTAAAGCACAGACATGGAGAGAAAAAGAAGTATCGGAGACAAGAAAACGGAATCGTAGAATTAAACAGGGTCCAATTATAGGAAGGGATGGGAATGCCAACAATAGGCGGGGTCAGATATTTGAACAGGAATAGAAAACATTATTTTTATGAGACATAGGTAATCTGTGTATTTACCTTAAATCTTGTCTCTTGAAAATAATACCAATCTAAACATATAGCTCCGTTTAGTCTCATTTGACAACGCCCCCTATCGTCAGAGTCCAGCAGCCTATAAACATGTTAGCCTATGGACTTTTACCCCTCAAAACAAATCGTTAAAAATTCATTTTTTTGGTTTAAACGAAAAGCACATCCACCCCGACGTACTTTATCACTAGCTCTTTCATTGGAACCCTCATGTCCCATTGACTTTTGAAAGTTAACCCACCGTAATTTGGTCAAAATAGGTCGCCAGCTCGCCCTTGCCTATATAACACATGTGCAACAAGTCGAACTTTGGACGCAATTTACCACTCGATTGTAAGGTTATAAGTCAGCACACGAAGGATAAGAAGCATGAATTATCGTAGATCAGTTCATTATGTCCATTTCAGCCAACCCCCCACCGTAATATTTCCATTTAGTATAGGCAAGCATTTTGCCGAGGTAAGCAAAAATATGAATATTCATGAACACCATGGACTATTCGATTATTAACAGAGGGGTACAATTGTGCACCACATCAAACTCCCCTACTTTCAGTCAAGTATTTCATTGTATTATGTAGTTTGGTAGGTTTATTTTACTAACTGTTTATTTATCAGATATCAATGATAGTTTAAAGATATGGAAAAGATTCTTGTATTCTATATTTAGCAAAGCAATCTCACATACAAAATCACTATAAAGTGTCGTCTGATCCGCCGATTGTCGTCTGCTGTATACGCGAACTAGCTACGTTTGTGCAGGCGAAAATGAGACAACCGGAGCAATATGACGAAATGGCAATGAGCATGAATTGTTACCAGCTAGTTAGTACCCACACAAGTTGTTGTGCGACATCTACGACCACATTAGACGGTGATCCATGCAATTGATTTTCCAGGCTTTGAAATCGAGAAATAAAAGCCTATCGCACGCTTAAAATCACTAATCACTAAATAATGATAATAATATTCATTTTAATAATAATAATAATAATAATAATAATAATAATATGCATTTGTAAAGCGCAATAACTATGTGAAAAATTATACTGCGCTGCAAGAGCTCGTAAATGCTGTGCTATACTTACCATAAGAACAAGTGGGTTTTCAGTCTTGATTTAAAATGATCTAGTGATGGGGCTTTTCTTATTTCTAGTGATAATTAGAAATAAGGAATATAATAATAATAAAAATGAACGTTATTTGTATAGCGCATATCATTAACACAAAGAAAGTCCCTATGCACTTAGAACAGAAGGAAATAGAGATAGGGCGGAATGAAAATGAAAATTAATGCTTAAAGGTAAAGACCAGTATTGGAAACGCCCCGATTTCAAAAAATGAAACGGAAGCTCTTATTACCAATCATGTGAAAGAGTATGTTTGGACAAATTTGATGATAAAAATGTTGCCGGGAAACCGCCTACTAATTGATATATTTGGTAAATTAGTTTAGCTATTGGTGTGTGAGAGATAAACGCACGTGTCGCGCACGTGTGCGTAGTTCCATATACATCTTTCTGTGTACAGTGCTTGTAACTTCACGAAGACTGGGCCAAATTTCTGATCATGTTGATGATTCCAGAACCTTGCAATACACACCAATACTTATGTGCTAGATGATCAACCTTTTCCGATCGATTCCACAACGTTTCTTTCACAATGCAATCGCATGTCCATAACTGGTCTTTATCTTTAATACATGGAAAATAATTAATTACAAACAACAATATTGATAGTGTATACGAAGAGAGAGAGGAAGAGAAGGGGGAGGGGATATGACATGTTTTTAATCGAAGTTTGAACATATATTTATTTAAGGCTGGCCGAATATCGCGTAAACATTATCAGATACTTACACTGTTGGTCATAATGGTTGAATAATTATTTTTACCCCAGTTTAGGTAAGGATTTAAAAAAATTATTTATTTCTAATAGATCTAGATAATGGCATACATTCTCAGATTTTATTGAATATTAATTTGCGAGTGTTTGTTTTGCGTGACTGCTAAATCATATGTGTGCTTCTATGCTAATCAGCTAGGGAACCTACGTCCTTAAATCATAATTGACAGTAATGAGGATTAATGCCTCACAAAAGGGCACTAATATATAGCTGATCGATACGATTTTTATCCTGGGGCCTCACAGTAACGAGGCCATTGCTTAGCCCCTGAATCATGACTGTACGCAGTGTTTGCTAGGGTACGCGGCCGCCCCCACAAATCCCCCAAAACGAAGAAAATGCAATAAATTGTCAAAAATTCATTGCATTTTCCCCCGGCCCCCAACAGGAAAAATTCCTCTGTGTGGCCATGCCTTGAACCATAATGCATGGCCCTACAGAGGAAATGTTCCTGTTGGGGGCCGGGGGGAAATGCAATGATTTTTTGACAATTTATTGCATTTTCTTCGTTTTGAGGGATTTGTGGAAGGGGCCGCGTACCCTAGCAAACACTGCGTACAGTCATGATTCAGGGGCTAAGCAATGGCCTCGTTACTGTGGGGCCCCAGGATAAAAATCGTGTCGATCAGCTATATATTAGTGCCCTTTTGTGAGGCATTAATCCTCATTACTGTCAATTATGATTTAAGGACGTAGGTTCCCTAGCTGATTAGCATAGTAGCACACATATGATTTAGCAGTCACGCAAAACAAACACTCGCAAATTAATATTCAATAAAATCTGAGAATGTATGCCATTATCTAGATCTATTAGAAATAAATAATTTTTAAAAATCCTTCCCTAAACTGGGGTAAAAATAAATATTCCACCATTATGACCAACAGTGTACATTTTACAAAATTGACAAGGATCGAAGTTTCGCATGAGCGTCAAGCCGTGACATAAAAATTAAAGAAGACGCCCCCGGCCCCCAACAAAGAAAGAGAAGTACTCAATACCACCCCCCCCCCCACTAATTCGCCTGCTGATTTGCCACTAAATATTTTCTCACGAATAATTCGCCCATGTTTCACCGCGCCATACCGAACAAGCCATTATGTTTTACAGGTAATACAATAAATATGATTCAATTCAATTCAATTTAGTTTAATCCACATCTACTAAAACAAATAAAAATAGCAATTAAACTTGAACACATCATACATTATCTGTGTCTAAACAAGCCATTATGGTATACAGGTAAAACAAGAAAGATGACTTAATTCAATTAAATTTAGTTTAATCCACATCTATTAAAAAAGATAAAAATAGCAATTCAGTAAATTTGAACAAATCATACATTATCTTTGTCTGAGCATTTACCTATTACGGATGGACATTCATCGTTTTCTTAACGAATTCATTGTGATTGTCTCCGTCAATGTCGTCTCAATAACATTCCGTACATATTTCTTCACTTTGATTTCATGATGGTCACCGCCAAAAAGCCGGGACAGAATCAAGATAGTGATTTTACACATATTAATCTACATGCGCAGAAGATAATAACTCGCCTAAATCATGGAAAATAGATGTGCAGTTCTGGCTTATAATCGGAAATTGTTGTTCCGTGTACTGTACATGTATTTTATTTTGTAAAACATTTTAATACTACCAGATAGAGGTTATTTTTGGATGTTTTGGTTGTGATTTAAAATCCCGTTTCCCCCTATTTCCTCATAATATTCCAGAGTTACAACGCACAGGGCTGATACAGAGCATGACCTTCTAATTGTTTTCTAAGGGTGCGAAAGTTTGCGAATCAGTAATAATACATTTCATATCACCAAAATCGTCTGCTTTTCAACTTTGCTGCTCCCCATTGGGGATGTTTTTATTAATGACACACTCTTACAGAGCACACCATCCAAATAAACCCAAAAGAGGGAAACTGCTCCTTTGTCAATGACCGAAAATGCTTACGCAGTCGTTATTGTTAAAACAGCTGAATGTTCTCATTAAAGGGATCGTTTAACAATGTTAAATCTGAGATACACGGCCCTACGTGTTATCAGTGTCTGTGATATGGTGTAATATTGAAGCCCTAAAAAAATTGCGCTTCAAAATGATCAAGAAGTACCTCAAAAAAGTAAAAACCTTTGAGTGACCGGTTTTACCATACTCGTTTTCCCCAATAGACTGTAGTGTTATGAAAACCGTCAGGCGAACGGTTTTCAAAATTTGTAATTCCAATCATAAATATCTTGATAATCAGACAGGCGATCGGCTTGTAAAAGTCATGGGGTTCCTGACTGACCTAAAGGTTAATAATTATCATTGCATCGTGAGCTAAATCCAGATTTTTTTTCTTCAGAATCTGAGACAAAGTTACCGGATCCCTTTAAGATGCATATAATCAGAAGGCGGCGACAATCATTGGATCAAAGAAAGAATCACGTTGAATGTCCATCCGTAATATGTCCATGGTCTGAGCAAGCATTGATGTTATACGGGTAATACAATAAAGATGACTCAATTTAATTGAATTTAGTTGTAATCCACATCTATTAAAAAAGATAAAAATAGCAATTAAATTTGAACACATTATACATTATCTGTGTCTGAACAAGCCTTTATGTTATACAGGTAAAACAATAAAGATGACTTAACTCAATTCAATTTAGTTTAATCCACATCTATTAAAAAAGATAAAAATAGCAATCAAATTTGAACACATCATACATTATCTGTGTCTGTACAAGCCTTTATGTTATACAGGTAATACAATAAAGATGACTTAAAGGGATAGCTGAGTTCTGTTTTCAGAACGCAAATGCCTTCAAAGTGCATGGTTATTGCTCTTATTCTTATCTATGACATTTATAGTGCCATTTTAGACATAAAATTTGGTATAAAGTTAATTTTAGACCCCAAAATGTGTGAAATTTAGCCAATACGATCATACCATTTCAGCTCCACTTTCAAAACAACACGGTGACCGTTAATTAATTATTTAATTAAAAATAACAATACATGAGCCGACTAATTCCGGGTAATATAAGCAACACAAAAATGCCGCCAACAAAAAAGCCAACATCGGCATTGGCTGAAATATGACGTGAAAGGCGTTATTTCGTTTTTTTCAACGGTTTTTTCATAGTTTTCAAAATATCTAATATTTGTGGTAGTACAAAAGTATTAGAAATCGTTATATTTCAGCCGTCTCTGAACCGATTTTGATCAAACAAAGATGATTTTGTGATTTAAATATTATGTTCTTTCAAATTTAACACTCAGTTTGTCATTATCTCACCAAAAAAAAATTGTGTAGCGCCCTCTGCAACATAACTCATCTATCCATTTAACTCAATTCAATTTAGTTTATTCCACATCTATTAAAAAAAGATAAAAATAGCAATTAAATTTGAACACATCAAACATTATATGTGTCTGAACAAGCCTTATGTTATACAGGTAATAGGATAAAGATGACCTAATTAAATTAAATTTAGTTTAATCCACATCTATTAAAAAAGATAAAAAATAGCAATTAAATTTGAACACATCATACATTATCTGTGTCTGAACAAGCCGTTATGTTATACAGGTAATACAATAAAGATGATTAAATTTAATTAAACAGAGTTAAATCCACATCTATTAAAAAAGATAAAAAATAGCAATTAAATTTGAACACATCATACATTATCTGTGTCTGAACAAGCCGTTATGTAATACAGGTAAAACAACAAAGATGATTTAATTCAATTAAATTTAGTTAAATCCACATCTATTACAAAAAGATAAAAATAGCAATTAAATTTGAACACATCATACATTATCTGTGTCTGAACAAGCCTCTTTGTTATACAGGTCATGCAATAAAGATGACTTAATTCAATTAAATCTAGTTTAATCCACATCTATCAAAAAAGATGAACCTAGCAATTAAATTTGAACACATCATACATTATCTGTGTCTGAGCAAGCCTTATGTAATACAGGTAATAGGATAAAGATGACCTAATGCAATTAAATCTAGTTTAATCCACATCTATCAAAAAAGATGAACCTAGCAATTAAATTTGAACACATCATACATTATCTGTGTCTGAGCAAGCCTTATGTTATACAGGTAATAGGATAAAGATGACCTAATTCAATTAAATCTAGTTTAATCCACATCTATCAAAAAAGATGAACCTAGCAATTAAATTTGAGCACATCATACATTATCTGTGTCTGAGCAAGCCACTATGTGATACAGGTAATACAATAAAGATTTTTCAATTCAATTAAATTTAGTTTATTCCACATCTAGTAAAAAGATAAAAATAGCAATTAAATTTGAACACATCATACATTATCTGTGTCTGAGCAAGCCTTTATGTTATACAAGTAATACAATACAGATGATTCAATTCAATTTAGTTTAATCCACATCTATTAAAAAAGATAAAAATAGCAATTAAATTTGAACACATCATACATTATATGTGTCTGAGAAAACTTTTATGTTATACAGGTAATACAATAAAGATGATTCAATTCAATTAAATTTAGTTTAATCCACATCTAGTAAAAAGATACAAATAGCAATGAAATTTGAACACATCATATATTATCTGTGTCTGAACAAGCCTCTATGTTATACAGGTAATACAATACAGATGATTCAATTCAATTTAGTTTAATCCACATCTATTAAAAAAGATAAAAATAGCAATTAAATTTGAACACATCATACATTATATGTGTCTGAGAAAACTTTTATGTTATACAGGTAATACAATAAAGATGATTCAATTCAATTAAATTTAGTTTAATCCACATCTATTAAAAAAGATAAAAATAGCAATTAAATTTGAACACATCATACATTATCTGTGTCTGAGAAAACTTTTATGTTATACAGGTAATACAATAAAGATGATTAAATTTAATTAAACAGAGTTAAATCCACATCTATTAAAAAAGATTAAAAAAAGCAATTAAATTTGAACACATCATACATTATCTGTGTCTGAACAAGCCGTTATGTAATACAGGTAAAACAACAAAGATGATTTAATTCAATTAAATTTAGTTTAATCCACATCTATTACAAAAAGATAAAAATAGCAATTAAATTTGAACACATCATACATTATCTGTGTCTAAACAAGCTGTTAAGTTATATAGGTAATATAATAAAGATGATTTAATTCAATTATATTTAGTTTAATCCACATCTATTAAAAAAAGATAAAAATAGCAATTAAATTTGAACACATCATACATTATATGTGTCTGAGAAAACTTTTATGTTATACAGGTAATACAATAAAGATGATTTAATTCAATTAAATTTAGTTTAATCCACATCTATTAAAAAAGATAAACATAGCAATTAAATTTGAACACATCATACATATCCGTTCCTGTCTCCGGCACGAGGTGGCGCTACACCTCTTACATCTTCCACTTTTTTTAAAACCATGTCTAATAACCAAGTTGAATTAATTGACCTTTACTCATACAATCATCTTCAATTATGTAGTTCCCATCAAACCTACCATATTAACTTATACATTCATGTATTGGTGAAATTCCTGTAATGTCAACATAACATTTTTAGTTGTTTTATAACATAGCATTTGTATTTAAACATGCGCCGAACAGAAAGTGCTTACTCTAACCAATGCACTTTGAAATGAATGGTGGTAGTTATTTTACCTGACTGCTAAGAAAGTATAAATGCTTGTTGTTAAGCAACCAGACGGCCGACGGCTTTAGGTCCTCTCCGAGGGACCTGATAATGAGGATTAATGCCTTACCAAAGGGCACTAGCGCATCGACTTGGTTACCGGATTATGAGACCACGGCTCTACAGACTGAGCTCCCGCACCTCCTATGCACTTTGGCTCGAATTTGTGTACACAAAATGATAACAAGTTTAATTACCAAGTCCATATAACTTTCAAGAAACACATTCATGAGATATGGTATAGAACAAAACCTAGTCATCCGAATCTGGAATTAAAGCATTACGTAAAAAGTAATTGTCTCAAACTCTTTAATACCATTTTGAAAGTTCCTTCTCTTTCTCCTTTCTTGTTTTGTGATTTAAAAAAAAAGGAATAAGTAATACCAACGATTAAATAAAGCCCTACTTATTGAGTTCATTAAAATACAAACAGTCGTAAAACATTGATGAATTCACATCATGCATGATCATTACATCAAACTACTACTGTTACAGTACTTTTAACATAACCAACAATCAACTACTGCAGCCGCATCCTCAGCATAGTGAAATAATTATTAGTCAAGTGCAGTACTGTCGGTACAATGGGCTAGTAAACAATACAATAGCTTTGAGCAGTTGGATAAACATTTAGACAAATTGAAAAGAAATACTCATCTATAATAATAATCTCCTATGCTTTATAATTGGACAAATAATGGCATTTTGGTATGACATGTCAATCAAAAATAACAATAATAGTAATAACTGTTTTTTCTAAAGCGCTTTACCAGTTATAAAGCTTCAAATCGCGAACAATATTAATATTACCCCGGTCATTGGATTCAATTACTATTCCACACATTAATGTGCACCTTCTCTACTCCCTGGGGTGCAATCCAGCTGGGCGCTCTTTTACCTTTGTATCCTACCGGTCACTCATTTAAAACCTAGGTGGAGAGGAGCAATTTATATACAATGTCATGCTCCAGGACATAACTGCCGTGCCGGAGTTCGAACCAACGAACTTCGCATTCCCAGTCAAGTGATTAAGCAACCCGACTTCGACACCTCTACAAATCAAACGTTATATTTACATTAGATTTTAGATGAATAAAGACTTAATCAATCTACAAAAACAATCATGAAAGTCCATTATGAAAGAGTTCCATCAGGATGGTTGGTGATAATGATTTTAGAGTTCTTTTATCACATCAAAAAGGAAGTGTTACCTGTAACAGATCACGCGGCCTGAGAAAATCACGTTATAGTCTGGGATGGCACGCGCCTCGTAGCGAGAAAGAACCAAGATAGGGCCAGTAGGATCCAGAAAGCTATCTGGATCAAACGCTCAACTGAGAACATGAACCATGACTGACGGGGGCGCATACCAGCTGTCTGACATAGGCCTATACGACGCTGTAATCGCCAACACGAAAACCATTGGCGATCGGACAATTGGCGGTTTATCTCAGTCTGCCGATTCGCGTCCATAGAAGATGTCTCAACTCTAGACACCGAATCTGTGACAGGTAAATTCTCCTTTTGAATGTGATAAAAGAACTCTAAAATAATCATGAAAGTCTACGTACATCCCTGCTGGAAAGAACACACTCATTCACACTCATTCACAGTGTGCTCCACAATGTTAAATTGGGCGCGTTTTCAAATTGTGGTTCACAGTGTGGACAACCGGAAAAGGAAAGAACACACTCATTCACACTCATTCACAGTGTGAATCAAACTGTGTTTCACACTGTGAATCACAGTGTGCTCCACAATGTTAGATTGGGCGCGTTTTCACATTGTGGTTCACAGTGTGGATAACCGGAAAAGGAAAGAACACACTCATTCACACTCATTCAAAGTGTGAATCACACTGTGTTTCACACTATGTTCACAGTGTGAACTGTGATTTCACACTGTGATTCACACAGTGATTCACATTGTGAATGAGTCTGAATGAGTGTGTTCTTTTCAGCAGGGATTGTCAATACGTACCTGTATAAGTAAAAAATTTAATCTGAATACAAAATGTTTACCTCCGAAATATTCAACTGTGTTCGTCACCAATGTGACCCGAATTGACCTGTCTGACGTAATTGACAAATAAACTACTGTTGGTCAGAATCTAATACAAAATATAATCTCAAACATTTGGCAGAGAATGACTCTGTCGTATCCTCTAATTCATCAATACAAATTATCATATTGATTTATAGTAAATCGCATTCGAACATGCATACATGTACACTGTTGGTCATAATGATGGAATAATTATTTTTACCCCAATTTATTGAATGATTTTGACAATGATTTATTCCTAATAGATCTAAATAATAGTATACATTCTCAGATTTTATTGAATGACAATTGGGGAGTGTTTGTTTTGCGTGACTGCTAAAGCATGTGTGTGCTACTATGCTAATCAACTAGGGGACCTACGTCCTTAAGTCATAACTGACAGTATTGGGGATTAATGCCTCATAAAAGGGCACTAATATAGCGCATCGACACGGTTTTGATCCTGGGGGCTCACAGTAACGAGGCCATTGCTTAGCCAATGAATCATGACTGTACGCAGCGGGCGCTAGGGTACGTCGACGCCCCCACAAAAATAAAAAACAAAGAAAATGCAATAAATTTCCAATAATTCATTGCATTTTGCCCCGACCCCCAACAGAAAAAAATCTCTATGTGGGCATGCCTTGAACCATAATGCATGGCCCTACACAGGAATTTTTCCTTTTAGAGACTGGGGGAAATATAGCAAATATGTATCCGAGTCTTTGTGAAGTGCGTAAGATATTTCCCTTTCAGGAAAAAAAATCCATTGGAATCTAGTGAATGATTTTCAGTCAAATATTACTAGAAAGTATGCACCTACTCGCGCAAAATCAGTTTGAAAATTCAATTTTCTTTCAACTTCTGAGGGAGCCACATCCCTCCTCAGACACCCCTGTTTTCGCCATTACATATTTTACTCCATTTTGCCCCCCCCCCCCATGTTAACAAGGATTGACGCCCCTGCATGTACCTCTATGTTTTTCTGCATGAACCAGCTCTCCTTCGTGGCATCAGGAATTTCAGAATTCTGCTTGGAGGGTTCCCCTGCTCTACATGCAAGCACATTGCTCATTCAAAATAATACAATTCATCATGATGGATTAAAAGACATACACATTATAGCATCCGTGTGCAGTGCGTCTTAATTCGTTTACACCAGACCTGGTACTTGGTTGAGTAATACCTTTGGCAGCTCACTCAGGAAGCTATACTGGGATGGTAGGTGATGTGAAATTACTAGTTGTCGTGTGTACGAGTCTCGATATCGCAAGCAGCGAAACTTGATGTCCCATCGGGAAATTGCTCGAGCTTGACTTCGTTTCCCGGAGAGCGTTCGGTGAGGGAAATTTGTGATGGTGAGCTTTACATACGAGTAGGGTTTATTGAAGTTCGCCGTATATTGTTGATCATTTAAGACTCAACTGTCGCTCCATCGTAAAAATGGAGTCTACTCTCGGTTATCAAATACAGCTATTATCGGGTAAATACCCGATACAAACATGGGTTAAAAGTCTCCATTATTAACAAGTAGATTGTTTGTCTTTAAAGATCTTGCTATCGCCTTTAATCGTCTGACAACAAAACTATATCGCTATACTCTAACCATTTATAATTTTGATCGACTCACCTATTAATTCAGATGTTATAGCACAATTAATATTTCAATAAATAAATGAATTCATCAATTATATACAGATGGATTAATAGATAAATAAATACATGAGTAAATAAATAAATAAGAATAATTGATTAAATAAAACAAACAAAAAACAATTGAATGATAAATCATTATGGTTCAATTGTTGATACCAAGTACTTCGAATCTCATACACGCACCCCCTTTTAATGTTAGAGGATGAATCCTGACGTACCGTGCTGTTACTGGTTCAGGAAACATTGTGGTCACATGGGTGACAGCATCATAATTTCCTGCATATGTCTGAAAGAGAACGAGAGCAATAGAGAATGTTTTTTCTAATAATAATAATTGTAAGAATAATAATCATAATAACAATAATAATAATCTATATTTTTGTATTAACCAAGGAAAGCCGCACCAGTATCACTGCTGATATTTACAAGGGCCCTGCATTTCATATAACCCCGGAAACTTCAAGGTACCAATTTACACTTGGGTGGGGGAATGGCAAATGTTGATTAGTGTCTTGCCACGAATTACTTGGTATAACTCTTCCATGAGAAGTGCAATATGACACAGAGACTTAATCGCCAAGGCACATAAATAATAGATTTTAATGGAACTTTGTATATTTGTTAAATAATTTAAAAAATCCTTCACATTCGCATACTAGGAAATTCATCCATTTGAATGAGTTAACACAATTATGTAGATATAGGGAAATAATTTCATGCAAAAACATTAAAGAAATGTTTACAAATAAATAAGTATTACAATGACCATGAATACAAAGTAAGCTGAAATATGCATTTTCTGGAAGCGCGAAAATGAAACTCACTGTGCGTACTCCACACTGCCCTTCCAAAGCAAAGGTCCAATTTGTATTGTCACTTGAGTAGGAGATTAGGAATGATGTAACGAATTGGTTTACTCCGGTCCGTCCTTGTGTGATAACACCAGTTACCAAAGTATCTTCGCCGAGATCAACCTTTGTGTGATTTTAATGATGAAAAAAAGAAAGAAATATATTAGCATATTCAATGGCAGATTATCTTGCATTTGATACCAATGCTAAGGTCAAGCAATACATACAGAAAATATGAACCCTTTGAACACATGTCGCTTTCAATATGAGCAAACCAAAAGGGCTGGTCAGATTTGAATGATAGCGATAGCGGGATTTTCTATTGAAGGTACGCCCTTTTATGTTGTATTTAGGTTTTTGGTGTGTACAGACTTGACATGTTCTAGGTTTGTCTTTGTTGACCTTCCGTTTTCCACTGTGCATTGTTTACAATATTATTTTGTATGAGGACGTCACCTCATTAAAGCTGTGCTTAAACAACTCCCTATTCAATGAATGACTTTATGTGACCATACATGTTAAACATTATGAGTGATTATATATGGAAAATAAAAATCAAATCAAACCAAAAGCAAGATGATGACGACGGTGATGATCATGAAATTAAACATTTTAGAATAATATTGATAAGTGTAATGATTATAACAATGAAATTAATAATTACAAAAATAATACTGATAATAATAAAAAAAGCAATACCAATTTCATTATTATTATCATTATCATATTATCATTGTATTATATGATGTACAATTATATGTACTTTTAAATATTTAATACCCCGACTTTAGCTAGGCAACCGTAGCGTTTGCTGCATTTAAGGAATTTAATTCTACCAATTTCCTCCAGCTGGGTCGAGTGTGGGAAATGTACGTTGATGCCATGACAAAAGACGTTAGTCTGAGCGGCAAGGATTCGATCCCCGTACCTTGTGGTTCAGAGACTTTAGACACAATCACTCAGTTCCATATATTATTATTTCGTACATCAACCAACGGTACTTAATAAGGATAATATTACATTGACAATATATGCAATTTCAGACACTTCTAGAAATAACGATAATAACAACAATAATAATCATAACAATAAAGATAATACTATTAAAATTATTGATAATAATATCATTATTAATAATAATAATAATAATAATGTCACGATTACATAGCGCAAAATATGTTACCATCTCTATGCGCTTAACAAACGGCAAGAGAACTAACATTTATTCTTATCTTAAGCGGACACTTTTTTTTTTTGGGGGGGGGGGGGGGGAGTCCAAAAAAAAAGCGCAACGACTCAGCCAGCCGAAAAGTCGCTCAGTGGTAGGGGGGGGGGGGGGGGGGGGGGGGGGGGGGGGGGGGGGGGGGTAAGCAGACACTTTTTTTTTTTTTTTTGGTCTCGAAATTTGAAAATTTGAAATTTTTCTTCGTGGGGGGGGGGGGGGGTTAGCCGTTAGCCGTGGGCAATTTCTTTTTTTTTCTTTTTTTATAATTAAAAAAAAAACCCAAAGGGGGGGGGTTTTAGTTTTTTTTAAAGGAGGGTTTACACACATAAGAATACCAAAGGGGAGGGGGGGGGGGGGTTAACCCCCAACCCGCCCCCCCCCCCCCCCCTGCGTAAGCCCCTGACCTCACATGAATGTGTGCATATGAAGAAGATCACCTAGCTAATATCTTATCTCCCCCTTTCTAATATTTACTTTGTTCTGGTTGTTTTGCATTAAAATTTAAACTTGATTCACCATGGACTGATAAAATGGATAACATTAGACGATACATTCTTGTAAATATTACTTCCTGTAAATTCATAAGTCCCCTCCTTGATTCTGACAATGATAGTCATGATCGAGACCAAACATGACACAAACATCGGTCCGACCCTAACCCTTACAACAACCATCCCAAAGATAACTCCATTGTCACGATCACTCAACAGCTTCAAGCTTGGGTTCTCATTATAATAACAAAATTGAACGACACTGATTCGTAAGAACTTTTGCGTCATTATTAGCCAAATGATTGACCACACTCAATGATATAATGCGCATGCTTGTAGCTGATCCGCTATTTTCTTTTACTCGAAGATTCTATACGAATATAGGAAGCACCGAACACAAAAAGAATAGTACATGACCTTCGGGCTCTTTGAAGGCGTCTTCAAATGTCTAAGCAAACATGGCGAAGGTATATTTAAACACATGAAATATATCATATTACAGTATGTTATTCTCTATTTTGTTCAGACTTCTGATCAGTTGGCCCATAAAAGCCAGGTAAACCCTTTTACATGTTCTTCTTCAGGTAATCTTCAAAGGGCTATGCAGCCTATCACGAAGAGGAGGTTGATTTTTATATATATTTTAGCTGTACACAATATGTTTCTTGATATGGGTACACTTTAATTCAAATCATCTCAATGCGCATTTAGACATGCTGGAGCAAATTACCTTAACCCACTTATTGTTGTCTGAATCTTTGGGACACCATGCACCTGGTGTTACCCATCCACCGGACCCCCTTGCAACAGCAACTTCATTCAGCCTTCCTCCGTAAGCTGCATGGCCGACGGAACCACCATAGGTCGATGACGAGGTGAGACTAGAGTCTGGTATCCGACCATCTTCCACGCCAAGCCCCTCGCCGAGGAGAGGAGGAGTACAACCAAGTTTCACATCGAGGTTCAGCGACGCTGCAAGAAAGAAAAAAAAAACGTAACAGACCTTGAAACTAATTTTATTATTTCCTAGTAATTTGCAAGGCATAGTTGTCCTTTCAATATATTTTTCCTTACAATTTTATCAGAATTCTACCCTGTCAAGTTATATGAAGTACTAATTAAAAAAACGAGCAAGGAATAAAAACAAATAACAAAAACAACAAATAGAGTAGAAAAAATAATAAAAAGGGATATATGTTATTAGGGAATGGTACGAACCTTAGTCAATCATTAATCGTCATGATTATGAAAATACAGGTATGTTGATTGTTCACGTGTTATTATCTGTCATAGTACACATGAGTTTGTTTAAAGCAATATTTTCCAATGTTGCTTAAGCCTGAGTGTGAGAGGTCCTTGGTGAGATTTAATCGCGTACAATATTCACGTTCTAACATATGGTGGCTGGCCTGTCCGGGAGTTCAACCCGCGACATCTTGTAACCCAAACGAGAATTTACAATTTAGGGAAAAGATAATAATTAATTTTTAATGGTCACCTTTCGGCAAATGCCATTGAAATTGAATTAATATTTGCATACGCGCTTGACGTAATGTGATCAAATTATCATTGAAGTCTTAACCCTAATAAGGCCGGGGGGGGGGGCATTATGGCCATTATGCCCCCCCCCCTCCACGATTTTTCCGATTGCTCGAGAACGCATATGGATGGCGCCCCGCCGCTCGCTGAATTTTTTCTTTTGAGTCTTGCGCAACTTTTAAAAGATTTTTTTTGAAAATCGGACCTACGGTTACAAGGTCACGTGACCTTTTGTCTTTGAATGTCAGCCCGAAAATCGCTCATTTTCGTGATTTGTGTACAAAACATATGGAAAAGTAATTTTTCCTAAAAACAGATCAAACATGGGTTATTGGGTCTTGTTTAAAGTTTAGGTGGTTTTTGGGGAGTCAAAATAGTTGAATTGTAGTAAGAAATGAAATGAAACAACAAAAACAATGAAATACATAAGTTAAAAAAACAATGAAATACATAAGAATTTATCAAAACACGGGGATAACATAAGGAATAAGCTGGCTCTTCCAATTTTTTTTGTCGTAATATTATTTAGAATGGTCTAATGAATATAATAGTGAAAAAGAATGCTTAAATATGAATAATATACGATTTATGGGTAAAAATGTTTATGACTTTATTTGCATAAATTACAGCTTACAGCGGACAAGGTGCCACTACCCACTCACAGTTTTAAGCATGTCCTACGCAGAGACAGTCGCCGGCCCACCTGGAATTTATTGAGCTTGCCTTCGCGCTTGGAGAGCATTCGGACGAGGGAGATTTATGATGGATGAGTAAAACCCATTGCACGCTATGCGATCTGACTACTACCCTATTTTGGAGGTATTTGTAACAACATTCGATAGGAAAAATTCGAGCATGTACTAAATCTGAATGATCGAGGATCCGAGTAGTCATATGAATTATCAAATCTAAATTTCGAGGGTTTTTAAACTTTATTTAGAACAAGCTAAATCGGCTCAGACTCGTAGTGACGTCAGGTCAGTAGTGCGTTTGTCTACGATTTGAAACCGATTGGGCTTTTATTCTGACTAGAACTTAGAAGAATCAAATGCACTACGTGTCGATAATGTTCAATTTTTAGGTATTACAGTCAACGAATTTCTCTCATGGAAACCGCATATTAGTAGTATCTGTACTAAAGTATCAAGATGTATAGGAATCATATCAAGGATTATATTTATATTACCACAAAACATACTCGTATCTTTGTATTATAGTTTAATCTTGCCTCACCTAACATACTGTAACACAGTATGGGGGCATACTTTCAAAAGCCATCTTTCTAGATTAATAATACTTCAGAAAAAAGCAATTAGACTTATTACATCATCCCCATATTACTGTCCGAGTATGCCATTTTTTAAGAAAATGAATATTTTACCAATCTCTGAATTAATTTATATGAACTTTCTTATTTTTATGTATAAATACCAGTCTAGATTTTTACCAACAATATTTGAAAATATGTTCACCCATAATTCGTCTGTACATAATTACAACTCTCGTCAATGTAAACTATTTCATCAACCCAAGGTTTCCACTTCCATGGCCTCAAACTCATTCCGTGTAAAATATATTTAATTGTGGTACAGCCTTAATCACAGTATTCAGCAAAGCTCAACTCTTTCAAAATTCAAATTTTCTATAAAAATATTATATCTCACCAATATTAATACGTGCTAATTAATTCGAATATTCTTCTCCTATTTCATGAGCTCTCTCCACTCCTACAATCTTCTCTTTCTCTTTTCTTTTCACCATGCCTACTCATTCTAATTATTTTCTTCTGTAATACTGACTCCCCCCTCTCTCTCTCTCTCTTTCTCTTTCTCTTTCTCTTTCTCCTTCTCTCTATGTATTCCTTCCCTATGATATTTTACTCTATCTTATCTATCGTATCTTCTCTTAACTGTCGGCATATGGTTATGTGTGTGTGTGGGTGTGTATGCTAGGGTGTTTGTATGTATGTGTGTGTGTGGACGTGTACCTGTATATGTCTATTTATAGACTAGTAGCTGTTAAGACGATCACAATTTCCTAATTTATATTTAATTTGCTGTTTTATAATTTTGTCAAATGTTTAGATATTTCTCTCACAAAGTTGTTGATTGTATATGGTATACCGGGTCCCTGCCTACAAGCAACCTGCTTATTAAGGGTATCCCTCTATGTTTATGTTTATATTGTTATTTTAATACAATGTGTCAAAATGTTATAATTTTTCTTTTTTTAAAGATGGAAAATAAATTGAAACTGAAATTGAACTACAATTCCGTCAAAACTATTCTTATCAATATTCAGAAGCTAATTTGGGAAGATGATGTTTGTGTAGATTTTCATATATAATAATATGTTTGCCATTTTCATCTTCGAAAATCGAATCGCAGGAGGATGGTGTTCAGTTCAGTTCAGTTCAGTTCATTTTATTCAAAACCATACAAAGCATGATATAATCTGTTACATAAAAAAGAGACTGGTAATAGTACATCAATCAACATATTCTAACTTGATTACATCATAAACTGAATGGTTTTAGGACCCCTTTAGAAGCTAAGCTTGTGAGCGGGGCCCTATAACAAAATACATACATTTACAGTAAAAAGAATGTTACGTATGATTATACAATGGATGAAAATACTAAGCTACAGAATATAGAACATACAAATACTCTCACACACACACACAGACACCACACACGCACATCACCATACACAGCAATTAAACACACTGACGAGTAGGTCCTTAGTGGTCAAAAAGCATTTCAGAATGAGAAATTACTAAGATGCGAATAAAAACTATGTCAGTCTTCCAAGCAGGTACGTTTTAGATAAACTTCTAAACCTAGAAAGAGTTGTACTATTTTTTATATCATCAGGCAGACTGTTCCATTCTTTAATGCAAGAGATATGGAAAGAGGTCAGAGTGACATTTGTTCTTGCAAAAGGCTGTCGAATAAGACACCTTTGACGTGTATTATAATTATGAATTTGCGAGTTCTGACGGAATAAATCTTTTAACGTACATTCATGAGGCATAGACTTAAGATTAAACATAAACAATATGCAATTGAACGACACAAGTCCACTTAGTGGTAACGTTCTTAGTCGAAGGAACAATGGAGAACTTGGATGTCTATAATAAGAATTAGTAATAAGCCGTATTGCTTTCTTCTGCCATACTCTCAACTTATCAAGATATGACTTAAAGGTGTTTCCCCAAGCAACATTACAATATGTCAAATAAGGAAGAATAATACTATTATATAATGTTATCAGCACTCTTTCAGGTAAAATAAATTTTAATCTAAAAATGACACCTACACTACGGGACAACTTTGTGCATACAGCATCTAAATGATTTCTCCAAGATAAATGCTCATCCATGGTTAGCCCTAAGAACTGAACATTTTCACTAAGCGCAACATCATGGCCTCCAACATTAAGAAAAGTAATGCCATCTGGAAGCTTTTTACCCTTGGAGCGAAAAATAACACATTTGGTCTTTTGAACATTCAACAATAACTTATTACAACAATACCATGCATACAGTTTCTGAATCTCTTGATTCGCAATTAGTAATAAATCTTCAGCCTTCTTATCAGCCAACAGCAAGCTGGTATCATCAGCAAAAAGTGAGTATGAGAATAATGTTGATGAGTGTATTATATCATTTATATAGATCAGAAACATTAGGGGACCAAGAACAGAACCCTGAGGTACACCATATTTAATAGAAGCAAGTTGAGAATTAGTACCATTCACCACAACAAATTGTGTCCTGTCAAACAAATAGCTTTGGAACCAAGACAATGCTACACCACGTATTCCATAATGCTCAAGTTTCCTAAGGAGGATGCCATGGTCAATAGTATCAAACGCCTTAGATAGATCTAAGAATATCCCCAAACAATACTTGTCTCCATCAATAGCTTTTATGATATTACTTAATAAATTAAACACACCCATTTGTGTGGAGAAGTGCTTACGGAAACCACACTGCTGAGGAATCAAGATATTCTTTTTAGATAGAAACTCATTTAAGCGTTTATAAATTATTTTCTCAAGAATTTTAGAAAAGATTGGTAACAATGCTATTGGCCTGTAATTAATGACGTTTTTACGGTCAGATTTTTTATACACTGGTACTACTTTAGCTACCTTGAGTTTATCAGGAACAACTCCCTGAGATAAAGACATATTCATGATTTTACACAAGGGATCAATAAAAAGGTGAATGCACTCCTTTATAATTCTAGGTGAAATATCATCAGAACCACTAGATTTAGATGGTTTCAAAGACAACACAATATCGATGATCTCAGATTTTGAAGTTGGTTTTAGAAACATTGACGCATTATCATCACACTGTTTCATATAATCTTGAAAAGATTGTGGTACTTGAGGAATGTCTGCACTGATTTTCATGGGTAATCCAATGAAATATTTATTAAAACTTTCAGCCTTATCCTTGGCAGAAGAAAGAAGTACTCCATTAAAATCCATCTCTTGAGGGAGTGAATGCCTAGTTGACCGACCTAACAATTCATTGATATGAGACCAAGTTTTCCTAATATCACCTTTAACACTGTGGAACAAATCATTGTAATATTTTTGCTTGGCTATACGAAGAGTATTAACCAAGACATTCTTATAATCGATATATTTCTTTTTATTCACAGCTGTTGGTCTCTTGACATAACTACCATAAAGCTTATGTTTATGATTTATTGTTTTCAATAAACCACGAGTTACCCATGGCTTTTTACATTTACTTTTTATCGATACTTCAATTAATGGGAAACATAAATTATATAATTCCAGAAATATTTGTAGAAAATGTTCATATGACTCATTGACGCCTTCCAGTGAAGGCAGAGCCTGCCAATTAATTTCAGCTAAGTGTTGCTTGAACCTTGAGATTCTTTCATCATTTATTGACCGCCTCATAACTTGTCCATCTCTCTTGACAGAAGTTACCACAGAGCCATTTTTAACACAAAATATAGGCATATGATCTGAAATATCTGAACATATTATACCCGAGCTAAACTCATTTTGAATGCAGTTTGTGAAAATAGTGTCAATCAATGTTGCACTAATTTCAGTAATACGGGTAGGTTTAGTGATGAGAGAAAATAATCCAAATGAGTACATGAAATCTACAAAATCTTTAACGCTACGATCAGTATCATAATTCATTAAATTGATGTTGAAGTCACCCATTAAATATACTTCCTTGTTTTCTCTACTCAATATCTGTAGCTGATGTTCTAAGTTTTCCACAAAGGATATACTATCATAGCTTGGAGCCCTATATACACATCCAACAATAATCTTTTTACTGAGGTTTGTTATTTCAACAAAAACAATTTCATACCCTGAATTGGATCCAGATAAATCAAAACGGAATTTAAATTCCAAATCATCTTTAATGTACAGACATGCCCCACCGCCATTTTTGTCTGCCCTACATATGTGAACAAAAGAATAGCCAGGTATCTGAAACATATTGACATCAGTTGAAGTTTTAAACCAAGTTTCAGAGACACCTATCACAGAAAAATCATGCTTTAAGCAAGACAACAATTGTAACATCTCATCATAATTCTTACATAAACTCCTGGCATTTACATGCAAAAGATCGAAATTTCCTTGTAGATTCTGGTCAAATGCACCACAATCAGCATATGCACAATCTCTAAGCATTATGTTTACATCTTCTTCAACAATGGTTTCCATTATTTACAATTAAGAAAATTAATGGCACAATAAACTCTAAACACATATAAGTCTTGGAAATGACCACCCAGGATGGCATACATACTTGCATACATAACAAAACACAAACAAACATTCACACACAAACACACACACACACACAATACATGATTATGAGTAAATATAAGAAATATACTACAAACATTAAAAGGTAATAAAAACACATATAGATACATGTAAAAAACAACAACTGACTGCAGAACCCACTCCTTAATTACTTTACAGAAAAAAAGCTAACACGAATATTACAACAAAAATATTTAAGCTAGAATGAAAAGAAAAAAAGACCTATACATTTAATACATTTAAAAGACCATAATTACATAACAGCTTGCACCAAACTTGAAGAAGAGAAAAATGGAAGAGTTCTAAGAAAGAGAAAGAGAGAGAGAGAGAAAGAGAAAGAGAGAGAGAGAGAGAGAGGGAAAAAGAGAGAGAGAGAGAGAGAGAGAGAGAGAGAGAATATCTTTGGCCAGAAACAAGGCCAGCAAGGCACTCAAAAAGATGTAAATAAATCATTCACGGTGACTAATCACAATCTGAAGATAAACAAATTGACCACAGCTATGCTGAGGACAATGTCACCCAGTCAAGAAGGTTTAAAGCTGCACTACGCAGTAAAGTATGGCACTCCTCCATTGCCTCTCCACTGTCCAGCGTAGAAGCGAAGTTTAGTACCTTTAGAATATAGATCTTGAACTTCCTTCTTATGTTTCCTTTTCTGCTCCAGATCACGCTTGGTTAGGTCATTGACAAAGTAAAAAGGATCCTCCTTCAAAGCTTCCCTTGCACTCTTCATGATGGCGACTTTCTCATCATACGAAGAAGTCTTCACAATGATATGACGGGGGTTATCTCCTTTCCTTCCTTCACGCAGGGCACGTTCCACCTTGACTTCCAATTTAAATTTGGTTTTAATAATGTCCTCTACTATCTGAGCACAGTCTTCTAATCCAACATCCAAGGATTCTTGTATTCCTATTACACGAAAGTTGTTCCTTCGTGAGGAGCGCTCAGCCTTGTTGACATCGCTGTCATGGCTTCCAACCCTCTGTGCTAAATCTGTAAAAGATTTCTCCATCCTGCCCAATCTGTACTCAAGCTCAGCATTCTTTTTCTCAAGTTCGTTGATACGCTGACCCTCAAACTCAAGGGCCCTTTCCACTTTCCGTACACTTTCAATCAAAGATTGTACAGCTTCATCCATTACCTTTTCAAAGTTGCTGGTTGCAGCTTTAAGATAATCTGCCAGCTCCACACCAGATGATGGGAGAGAGCCCAAGTTGTTAGCAGGATCTGCCTGATCATCTGTGCCAGTAGGGGTGGCAGCAGCATCATGAAGCTCGTCGTTTAAGATGGAGTAACTTCCACGGGTATTCTTTGTGGTTTTTTTCACAATTTTCTTCTGGCTGCGGCCACTCATAATGATAATTTTTTTCAAAATCTGGTAGAGATGCAAATTATGAGTAGTTATCAACTTTGTTTTCGAAGAATGGTGATATCTAGGGTGTTGAAAAGATATATCTTGAGGAGAGGTTCACTCGCACGTGTTACTTAGTCAGCTGCCATAGGTAGTTTGCGGTGGGGCGGTTCTCCTGAAAATGATAGAGGGTCGGTCTTTGGGTGATTGATAACACCCGTTACCGACTAACACCAAAATGGTTTCACATTCCCCATGATAACCCACTGCATTGTTTCTTGAAAAATTATGACCAGAACTGGCCGACCATAACATCAAAGTATGACATAACATTTCCAGAAGAATTGTGAAAGGTTGGCCTTGTAGAACATAACATATGATTTAAACCCTGGGGTTTTGGAATGATTAAAATATGAAACAAAAAGCAAATTAAACAATGCTAAAAGACACATGCATTGCCCAGATAAATTGGGAAATGGGACTGCACACAAGTTTTTCGTCCAGAGTTTTCAAGTTTTGACCATTTCTTGCCAAATGAAGAGAGCATTTTAAGAGCAATGCAGTTCAGACGACAATTCTACTAACAAATTACTTCACACTAACATACAAAGAGAGGGAAAGCTCACAATTATATTTTCATATTTTCAGCACATACCATTATATATTTAAGCCTTCTCTTTCAGTATCAGTCCTACTCTGCACTTACCTATAGCATCAGTTAGAGGTCCATACCCATATAGTTCCGTCCTCAAAGCAATGCGACGGTTAGTGGTCATTGGATGGATCCGGAAAGAGCGTCCAACTATCGGCCTAGTAAGCGTGTGAGTCACATGGCTATTACGGTCATAGTTTCCCGGAAATATCTGTTACAAAAAATTGAATGAGAATGACATTAAGTAATATTGCAAAGGAAACCCATTCTTAATGAAGCTCATCTTTAGTTTATAAGCCTACACGGCCTGCTAATGAATACAACGCTGACTACACACATTGTTGTCAAGAAGAGCCAATTACGTATATCATGGCCATCTTTTCCCCCATTTTTAATCAGAGCCATATCTTAGTACCCTGAACAATATTGTGTAAAATGGAGAAGAGCTACCTGAGTTCCTGCGCTCGGGGGAGGTCGAAACCTCCCTATCAACATGGCTAGCTTAAAGGTAAAGACCAGTAATGGTCATGAGATTGCATTGTGAAAGAAACGTTGTGGAATCGATCAGAAAAGGTCGATCATCTAGCATCTAGCATCTGCAAGGTTCTGGAATCATCAAAATGATAAGAAATTTGGCTCATTCTTCGTAAAGTTACAAGCACTATACACAGAAAGATGTATATGGGACTACCCTATCTCTCTCACCAGACCATGAGAGAAATAAATTTACCAAATATATGAATTAGTAGGCGGTTTCCCGGCAAATTTTTTATCATTATGTATTAGTCAAAACATATTCTTTCACATGATTGGTAATGAGAGCTTCCATTTCATTTTTTGAAATTGGGGCGTTGCCAATACTGGTCTTTACCTTTAACCAAGGCGTCATTTTTGAGAGTTTTGTTTCTTGTTTTTTTTAATTCTTTGTAAAAACCTTGTAATTAGTTGCATGTGTTGTAACAATAATCCTCTGTTGTTTGACATACATAGGCTAATACATATTTATTTATTTATTTCTGCCCATTATACTTTTCTTTTGTCACCCATTATTACATAAAACGAGAAATGAGAGATCCTTTTTCCCATGGAACTTTTACGAGGTCACGCTGTATATCTCTAATCACAAAGATCTCTGATTAATAGCCTTTTTAATGTCATTGAGGAACCGCAGTTTTTGAATTACCTTGATTGATCCAGAGTATACGTTCAAATAATCAGTCCAAGCCGTGTTGTTACAACTAGACGAAAAAGTGTATGACGTCACCCACTCTTCGTAGTGTTTTTTTCCCTGAGTCGTTATGGCCGTTACGATATAACTGGACTCAAATTGGACCTGCATCCAAGGGGATGGGTCGGACAAGTCTTGGAGCCAGGCTGTCTCAGAGTTCAGGCGGCCAAAACTGCTGCAGTGGATTGCCGAGGGGCAGGAGGATTCAGAAAAAGCCGAATCGGGAAGAGCACCACTTTCAAGGCCGAGTGGTCGACCAGATATATCACACGGGTTAACTGTTGAAAATAAGGCCAATAAATAATAAAAGCATATTACAGAGTAGAAAGACAGAGGCCTAGAAGTGAAAATAAAACACGAAAGTGAAAATAATATTTCACACCATACCAAGTCATACAACCGTCAGTATACGCGGTGTTGCATTATGATATCGTAAAATGCATCTTACCGTCCTCGGTGAAATTATCTTCTAACCTCTACTTAAATTGTATAAGTACATAAAATCTAAATAAATACTACAGAGATAAAAACAAAAATCCAAAATTTACAATTTTTACAATGTTTATAGAAAACAAAAATCATCAAATTCTATTTGCGTTCACACATATATCTATTTACAACCCCCCCCCCCCCCTCCCCCAATCCCGTGGATTTTCCACGGGTCCTTCAAGTTAGTATTAGTACTCACCGGGGCAACACACAACGGAAATAATTTCACTTTCGTTTATTAGTCCCACTTTAGTCTCACTGTACCAGCAGTCGGTGATGTTTGTGGCGTTAGCAGGGCATATCACTGATTCGGCTTCAGCAGGGACATCGATAGACGAGGAATCGTACAGTGGACCGTTCACCGTCGCAAATACTCCTTGTTCAATAAATGTGAAGTAAAAGTAGGATACAAAAGTAGTCACAATATTATTTTGAAGAACATAAATGCAAACCACAACAAAAAATATAAACTTCATCGAGTACCACAATAACTGATTTGTGATGACATACAACATATGCAATTAGGGTAGGCTCTCGATACAACAGTTTTGAAAACTGGAAAGGATAAGAGAGGGAAACATGTTAAAGAGGGAGAAAATCAACTGGAAATGGAATTTAAATCTCCAACTCGACCAGAATATATATACTCCTCATCATAACACCAGTGCTTGATGATTTAAAATAAAAAAGTAAATACATTAATAATTTAATATAAATTTACAATAATTATATTTCAAAACAAGAAAACAGAGTGCATGATAATATTTGTACAGAGACTAAAACACCTTCATGGAATCTCAAAAATAATGGGAAACAATGAAGGAAGTCCACACTTTTATATACCTTGGTTCACTATAACATTAGATTGGAAAAGTATTCATGAGATAAATAAAAAGATTACAAAGGCAAGGGGTACGTTTAATCTAATGAAATCCGTAATAAATGAATTAGAACATAACCATGAAAACCCAAATCCGCAGCTTTAAATCATTATATCTGATAAGTTTTTTCACAAGGGGTGTGAGTGTTGGACATAAACGAAGAGATTGAGAAAAGATCAAAGGCCACAAAGACCTGATTGTTGAGAATGAGAATGTATCGTGAACAGAAAAATAACAAATGAAGAAGTGTTAAAAATCCACCACTCATCAACCCAATAAGAAAGAGGCAAATTTAATTTTGTTGGTAACATTATCATGCAGAAAGGTTAATTTAGAAAAAAGTTTATATATATATATATATATATATACATGTAGACGTGCAAACAATGGTCTAGGAACGTAGCTGTACTTTTCAAGTTTATTACGAGCTTTCGGCTTGGGAGGCCTTCTTCAGGTTTTGAAGTGAAAACACATACAGAAACAAATACATTGTATGAACAAATATACATGGCATACAAACCTAATATCACTCAATCATAGTCAAGCATCATGAACATAGCATCAATTAGTTCGAGAAATACTTCGGAATAAACTTAGAAATGATTATGCAATTTCTTTACGCCTACATTTTCTGGAACACCGGTTGTCATGTCAGAGTTGAGAATTCTTGCACTCATATATATATATACATTAACATGGAGTATTGCTGGAAAGAGAATCAGGGGAAGGCAACGGCTCGCACATTTGCAAAGCCTGAACAAACTTGCAACCAAAAATGAAAAAAGCAATATCAGAAATTTAAGTATAGCTAATAAGAGACAGAAATGGAGGGCCATTGAGATGATAATGATAATGTCTTACCTTCAAACCCTAGATACTGACATGCCATTTGAGATAAGTTTGTGTTCCAATGATCCTGATGTACCAGCACGTACGTGTTAGGACTGGAGGAGGACGTTAAGGCAAGTGTTCCTTCATATATATTTCCACCAAGTAGCTTTAACGAATGGATGGTTACATCTATATAGTTTACAATAAAAAAAAGACAGATATATCGAGGGAAAAAAGAGAAAATTGAACTCATTTAGTGACCTGGGAAAAACAAGACTTTACGGCGATGTGAAGTGTCTTGAATACGTAATTTTCTCAGCTCTCCCATCACACCTGAAAATACTAATTGGTTGTGTGTAAGGCGCTAAATTGACCAACTCATTTTTACATCGAAGTCACTAAATACTCAAACCTTAGTCATATTAGAACACGTTTTGTGTTGGTGTGAATGCAATTAGTAAATAGTTGATGGACGATTTGTGATCAACCACTCATAAGTATTATTACAGAGCCATCTGCTAAAATGGATAGTGGGGTGTAAATATGTAGTTAAACTGAAACATGCGCTCCCGTTGGACAAAGCCCAGGGAAATCCCCGCAATCAACAAAAGAGGTATAACTATTACGTTACACTAGGATTACTTCACTCCATGAAAATATAGATTACAAATTATTTTCGTTTAGCACTTCATCAAATCGTATTCATAGAGTTCCTGTGAAATCCACTATTAAACTGGTTTGACCGAACCTCTTCTTATACATATAGTTAGCCAATACTTTTCCTCGGATGTTACCATGATGGTCTTTAAACCAGAGGCACGTAAATCCTGTATCGCTCTCCTCAAGAGTACAATTACCTCCATGTACATGTAGAAAAGGGTTCAACAAGGGTTTGCCTTCTTAAATAAAACCTCTGAGTAAGCCTCTTTCTTACTTATCCTCCTTGAACCTACCATCAAGAGAGCCTTTTAAATTGAAGTACTCATTCCGATTCCGCTCACCTCGCCGAATACCGCCATGTAGAATAAGATTTTGACCAGGATTCGCCCCCTCTCCTCCCCTCCCCTCCGTATAGAAAAAAAAACCCTGGTCCGTTTCTACCTCTGTCTGACCATCCTCACAGCTTTTACAACGATAGTTGTCGAAGCAGAGAATAGCTGTATTGCTCTCCTAACAAGTGCCTCCATGTAGACAAGGGTTTGCCCCCTCCCCACCCTCGCTTACACATACCCAGGGGCGTACGCAGGGGGGAGGGGTTATGGGGGTTCAAACCCCCCCTTTTTTTTTTTTTTTTTTTTTTTTAGTTATTAAAAAAAAAAAAGAATTATACCCACGGCTAACGTAAAAAAGGTGACCTTACCCCCCCCCCCCCCCAACGAAAAAAAATGTCAAATTTTGAAATTTCGAGACAAAAAAAAAAAAAAAGTGTCCGCTTACCCCCCCCCCCCCCCCCCCCCCCCCCCCCCCCCCCCCCCCCACTGAGCAACTTTTCGGCAGGCTGAGTCGTTGCGATTTTTTTGGACTCCAAAAAAAAAAAAAAAATGTGTCCGCTTACCCCCCCCCCCCCCCCCACTGAGCGACTTTTCGGCCGGCGCGATATTCAAATTTTCGGGAGTAAAATATTTTAAAACCCCCCCCTTGAAAAAATCCTGCGTACGCCCCTGCACATACCTGAATCTGCCTTTGCAGTGTCGAACTTACCACACTTGCACAATAAAAAAAAAACATGCTAGCCCTCTTATCTCGAAATGCTCGCTCTCCTCACAAGTACATGCATTACCATGTTGGACAAGGGTTTTCACCCCCTCTCCCGTACACAAATCATTTACCTGCCTCCACCCCTGTCTCACTTACCTTCTTCACACCTTTCACCACGGTGGCGCTCTAGACAGAGACAAGTAAATCCTGTGTCCGTCTCCTCGCAAGCGTCTCCATGAAGACAAGGGTTCGAGAGGCATGCTGGTGACAGAAATAATATAGAAGGGAAAAACATGGATAAGAAAAGTGATAACCCTAAGGTATAATACATTCATAACAAAACATCGGTGTAAAAACAGGGGACACGAGGGTTTATGTCCCATCCAATGGTTTATAAATAACGAGAAATAAGAAAGCGATAAAAGAGAGGGGGAAAAATAAGGGGGGGGGGGTGACAAGAATTGAAACAAATACGCCTGGACCACTATATCTCTTTAAACAGTAGCTTTGTAAATTATGATTTCGTTTTTTCGAGTTAGACCGATGCAACCCACGCCACCTACCCCCAACCGACAAAAGTGATGGAGGTGTGACCTAAGTTCAATTCAAATTGACAAATGACACACTATATCTGGGTTTCCGACACAGCCACTTCAGAATATAATTAGTTTTGCGTTACCTATTGATTATGATTTGTTTTGTTATGTCATATGAAAGAATTAAGGAGAAATATATAATTTAATATCATTATCAGAAAAGCAATGGGTGACTACTTTTGCAGTTTACATGTGATAACATTTGCAATAAAAATGGAAAGATTGTGTAAGCGAAATGTTGTTATCATTTTTTGTTATTTTTTACATTGTGTTGTTGACATGTTATAACATTTGAGTTAATATTTTTATTTGCAGAAGCAATATTTTCACATTTTTCCATCTGTGGTTAATTTAATACATTTTGTGGGGGATTTTTACATTTGTGGGATTACAATAATGATAATAATTTGAATGTATATAGCGCTGGATACGGTAATTCGTCTCTAAGCATTTTACAAATATTATTACCCCGGTCATCGGATTCATTCACGCACAATGTGCACCATCTCCACTCCCATCCTACCACATGGTCACCATGAGGGAAAAGGCTATTACAACCACCCACCACTCCCCCAAAGCAGGTTTTCATCTAGAACAGAGCCTGAACGTAGTACCTACAGGGTGACACAGGGGGCACGTTCCCCTTAGTAAAACGGCAGAAAAAAAAAAAGGGTGACAAAGATTGGGAGAAAGAAAACAAGAGAAAGGAGAGAGGAAACGCGTCAAGACTAGATATATCAACCAACCAGACGCCCATCATTAAGATTAAAGGCCTCAAACTGCTCTTCATCCACCGTGTAAGTTTATCCCCTTCCCCTCCGTGCCCCTTCTATATCTCGATCCATGCTACACCACTGGATGCCTAATTATGTTTATGATAGATATGCATGCCCTGTACTACACATCATAACGCTTCCGTTCCCGTTTATTCAACAGCAGCCCTGATATATTATCCTATTTAATTAACTAAATTAACACCTTTAACATGTGAGAGGGGCAATTCATTTGATACTGCGGTCCGTGAAATTGCACTTCCAGCCATATTATGTACTCGCAAAAACGTGATCAATTCACCTTGTCGCCTAATTAGTCTATACATTTTATCTATTATGCTAAACGACCGTCTACGTTGCCATAATATTATAATGTTAATTTCATCATTTTGTTCTGGTTCTGCATGGATTGGTTTTAGACGTTATCATTTATTCTATGTAGACATAATAATGGGATCGTAGATTAGGAAGATATAATTATATATATATTTAAAGCTAGCTTGTATTATATCTGACGACTACATTAGACTTAGCTTTTTCATTTTCCATTATACTACATAATAAAACTACATGATTCATGTAACGGGGAATTGCAATAAGGATCACAACTGAGAAGGCGTGATGGCTCAGTGGTAGAGCAATAGACTCGTAAACGGGAGGTTGCGGGTTCGAAACGAAGTCAATGTCCTCTAGCCCTATGGTAAATCTTTAATCCTCATTACCAAGTCACACTTTCATTTGAAAGTTTTTGTTGAAATGCCTCTAGTTTGCATCAGACATTTTGTGAAAAAAAGAATTGTTAAAAGTTTGCAAAAGGCAAGTTGAACGGGGGAAGTTTACAAAATAGTATGGCACGACAAAATGAAAACGGAAGACAAAATGTTTAACTAATTGGTGATATCGGAAATATTTATTGTTAATCCAGGAGCCTCTTTTAGCATTCATACTATTCTTCGTTGCAGAAGATTACCCAAAATGTTACATCTGGATGGAGAGGGAAGTTCGCCTTGCCAAAGCAAGTTTGAGTACCAGGCTGGGTTTCGAACCCTCTACGGTTGGTTTGAGAGTTAATTGAATTAACCACTATAATTATCACGACACCGCCTATTATTGAATATAAAATTGTAATTATATTGAATGAATGACATTTTTGGTAATACAATGCCTGGTCACGGTAATAGGGTAATCAGCAAGTTGTGATCGATGTCATAATAACATGGTTCTTCTTCAGTGCCATATAAATATGAATTGAAACAAATGCATTGTTTTGGCTACAGAGTAATTTTTCGGCTACATGTCATTTTGTCTACAATGTTGAATACCTGGACTGATTTTACAAATTCTACAGATGGTATTGATATTTCCCTAACTTTCTTCCTATCCTCTTCCTTCTCTCTTTCTCTCTCTCTCTCCCTCTCTCCTCTCCTTTTTTATTTTCTCCCTCTCTCTTCCTCTATCTTACTCTCTTCTCTTACTATGCTCTCTTGGGAATTTCTTTATTGTATGTTACTTGTACCTTCTCAATACTTAAATTAAAAAAATTATTCTTTAGCTGACATATTCCCCTCTTTTCACTATTGATCTTTTTTAAACCCAGTCTTATGCATTTTAATTTTCTTTTATTGGACTCTCGGTCTGTGCCCGATTTAGATTTTGTACAGCTCGAGAGCCCTCTTTTGACGTAATTGTAATGATGTATACTTATTGTTTATATGTCATTTTTGCAATATTTATTGATAATAGTTTAGTTATTTGATATTTTAACTCATGTAACTTATGTATTTATTCATTACTTCTATTTTATTATGTATATTTGATTTAAATTATATTTTTGTACCCAAGACAGTTGTCAGTCTTTGGACTGTTTGCTCTTGGTTTTTTGATGTTTTGATTTCAATAAAATCCTATATATATAATTTTCCGAAGGTTTGTAATTCCGATAGTTCTCCTTTTCTAAAGGCTTGTAATTCCCAAAGTTCATATTTCCGAAAATTAAATTGGATTCGTAATTCCGAAAAAGACGTAGAACAATATATTGATTATCGGATTATGAACCTTCCATGTATTAACGTGACTTTCTCATTTTCAGAATTACACACATTTCGGGGATTTTGCATGTAAATACTACCTGGTTCGGTGCAATAGTAGCGCTGGACATCATGAGGAATCTGAAGGTCTGCTGGGAGGTCGGATATTAACCAGTCTAGATCGGATTGCATGGGTTTCGGGATCAATTGTACAGTCTCGCCGCTCTCCAGAGTGATCAAAGGACATGACATCATAGTCACATGAGGACAGACATCATGTACGTCATGTAATGCTACAATGGAATTGAGTTAAAGCATGAATAAATTGATAAATACATTGATAGATAAACACATACTTAAACGAATGTGTAAGTATATAGAAGTAGATATTAATGAATAAACGGTATGAATTAATGAATGAACAAATATATAGAAAAATGTACGTTTGAATGAAATACTCATGAAAAACAACCAATACATTCCAATAGACAGAAGGAGCAACACTGGCCATTGGCTGCCAGTATTGTTCTCGAAAGCTCATTTCACGAAGGTTAAGGTTACCGAACAAAATAGTCCAATATAATAATGAGTTGTGCATGCAAAAATATTTAATGCAATTCATGCATCACAATGGGGTCGAGCACACAAGATCTTTAAATAGATCTTTAATCTGATCCCCACTCAATTGATGTTACTTGTGGTTCCAACTCCTGATTTGAATATCCATCTTTTAATATTTATCATATGCGTTCATACGCAAATTTATGTATATGTTTTTTATATATTGAATGAATAATTGAACTGAATTGAATTGAATTGTACATTAATTGATTTTGAGCAGCGCTTTGCTCACATTTTAACACTACAACGCTACCTTTGCATCTGGGGTCGAGGAAACCTACAGCACAATACTCCCATCTTATCCCAGGAATGGTGGTGTAACACCAAGCAGTGTCATCATTATCTGGGTTCCTGCAATAGTTGTCGTCTAGTCCTGCGTTAGGAAAGTCAGCTGGAGTATAATCGTGTTGGTGGGGATCCTGAGAGGTCCATGCTTGACAAGTATGACCGTTGATTGTCTGAGATAAGTCTCCTCTGTAGTTCACTCCAGTAGAATCTTCTTGACATGCAGGTGTGTCTCGAGAAAAACAGGATAAGGTCTAAACGTTACATAATTAAAACATTAGGATTGCCGCCCTTGAAATGAATACGTAGCTAGATGATACGTAAGCGAAAATGAACCCAAACATTAAGACTGGCAGTAAGTAGGGGGAGATAGGGTTGGTGGTCTTACCTGATACACTGACTGTTTGAACTCCATTCACTATCACAACGATGGCTGCAATTACATGTAGCTTTAGTATATACCCCATGCTTGAGGGCGTCCTTCCTCCGCCAGAGGCAATTCCAAAGATCCTACATGAACAGAAAATGGTGTTATCGATGTAATTAACAAGGTGTCATAGTTTCATGGGGTGAGGTGAGACTGGAAAATATGATCACAATATTTAAAATGAACCGATTTTTGAAAGTCACCTCCTTTTTTGTATCAACAGATTTGAGGCACTGCACTTATTTCGTTTCAATCTTAAGAGTATAGATATCAGCATTAAAGGTGACACTGGCTTAAAAGTTATAAAGCGTTTCAGGAAGCAGTCATTGGTTAACAAAAGCAACCTACTCAACTTTGGTAGCTTATGTTTCAAATGTCATGATTAATGTGACGTTGAAACTATTTCTTGATAAAGAAATAATGTTCTTTATGTAATGATACCCTATTCGTTTCCATTTTCTAAAACATTAATAGCGAGTGAGCGAACACAAATTAAGAATCTGTTCTGCTTGTTCGTGCAGTGTTGTAGGTCTACAGTTTGGCATATAACTATTATCCATTTCCAATCAGCATTAGGCAAACATGGGACGAACTACACCCCGCGGAGGTTCGATACGGGACGCTGACAATTGGACGACATACGGGACAATCCCATAACATACGGGACTTCTGGACAAAAATAATCCCGTATTAATTTAAAATGGACCTTACTCGACGACCTGTTGATAAGGTCCGACTGGAACCAAAAATGGAAATTATCGAGTAGAAAAAAAAGCGTGAGAGAGTTGTATGGTTCACCAGGTCAAATGCAAAAAAAAGGTCAAGCATTCATGGGAAGACAACTTGACTTTTATCAGTGGCAAAAAGTTTGTCATTCTGCAGACGAATAAGTGCTATCTAATCAATAGTTATGTGCGACTCAGTAAAAGGAGTGCATTGGATCAAGCAAATCGATGTGATTGACAGATTTAGAAACCTGATTAGAACAAGCCTTATATTAGAAATCGGTCAATAATTAAGATGTATTTAATAACGGAGTAATGGCAGAAGATCTTAGTACCAAAAGAAACTCACCGTATAAGACAATAATTCATACATTTTCCAATTCATTTCATTTAATTTATTCAACCATAAAACGTGATCTTATACAAAGTAAAAAAAGGTTAGGAGCCCTAAAGAAGCAAATGCTTGTAAACAGGGCCCCTTGAGCAAATTAACCATACACTGTCGCTCATAGAGTTGGAATATTTTTGTAAACCTCAATTTATGGAAGACAATGATTTATTCCTAATAAATCTAGATAATAGTATACATGCTCAGATTTTATTGAATAATAATTTGCCAGTGTTTGTTTTGCGTGACTGCTAAAACATGTGTATGCTACTATGCTTATCAACTAGGGGACCTACGTCATTAAGTCAGAAATGGCAGTGATGAGGATTAATGCCCCACAAAAGGGCGCTGATATAGCACATCGACACGTTTCTGATCCTGGGGCCTCACAGTTGCGAGGCCATAGCTTTGCCACTGAACCATGACTGTACGCAGCGGGGGCTAGGGTAGGGGGCAGTTCCCACAAATAAAAAAAAAAGAAACGAAAATGCAATAATTGTTCAATAATTCATTGAATTTCGCCCGGTCCCAAACATAACAAAATCCTCTGTGTGCCCATGCCTTGAGCCATAATGCATGGTCGTACAAAGGATTTTTTTTTTATGTTGGGGACCTGGGTAAAATTCAATGAATTATTGAAAATTGGTTGCATTTTCTTTGTTTTTTGTATTAGTGGGAACTGCCCCTACCCTTGCCCCCGCTGCATACAGTAATGGTTCAGTGGCAAATCAATGGCCCCGTAACTATTAGTGCCCTTATGTGGGGCATTAATCATCATTACTGTCATTTATGACTAAAGGGCGTAGGTCCCCTAGTTGATAAGCATAGTAGCATACATATGCTTTAGCAGACACGCAAAACAAACACGGGCAAATTATAATTCAATAAGATCAGAGAATGTATACTATTATCTAAAACCTATTAGGAATAAATCAATGACAAAATAATTTCATAAATTGGGGTAAAACTAAAATATTCCAACGATATGAGCGACAGTGTGCATACAACCAATCTTTTAATAATACGAACATTCAATCATCAACACACGTACACATTGCACACATTCGCATACACACAGCTAGAAGGAAAGAAAAAGAAGTAGACGTAGTAGAAAACAAAGAAGAGTTATAAAAGAAAGATAGTTGTATATAAATGCTGATGATGCCATATGGTTCAAGACTCCGTCGTCAAAACATGACTACCATGACCACGGAGTATTGAAGGTAAAAATCTATCAGCCATGTCAACAAATTAAACTAAGGTAACTCCGCCAGTCTTTAAACATAAATATAACCAAAACTGTCAGTAACAGGCAAAATGTGTAGATGACGAAAAAATATAGGTCCACCTGGACTTCGAAAGTGAGAGTCTGATAGATGTCTTTCTTTTGTAGTAATTTCAACCTGAGGAGGTGGGTTTGATATGAATAGCCCCAGAAAATAATACAATACAATAAATAATGATGAGTATAGTTTGAGGTCAAATATATGTTAATCTGTTATGACACCAATACCTCTTGAAATCTTTGCACAAATAATATATGAATAAGATTCCATGAAAGAAATTCATTCGATTTGCATTTTAATAGCATGAAGGTTAGGCGTCTTACCTTGTAGAGGTGTTTGATAACAACCAGTTCGTCTAAAAATTGAGGATCACTAAGAGATGCAAAGATCACAAGTCCAAGCCCGAGGTATGCTGACTGAAACTGATACTGATCAGCTAACCAGTCTTCCTCAACTCATCGTGCGCTTGTTGGCTGGTGACTCAGAATCAATGTTGGGCGGGGCTACAACAGTAGCCACATCAAAAGCTACAGACCAACCAGCCGACCAATCATCTCGTAGGATGAATGTCATGCGCAGGCTGTGTTGTTTAGAACCAATAGTCTGGACGACGAGCGAATACTGTATATAGCCGAAGAAATGTCTCTAATGTATTTTTTTCGTCACATACTTTATTCGTTCAATATAATAGCAGAAAGAATGTAAAAAAAGCAAGTATATAGTTGAAGGTTAGTTTGTTTGTTTGTTAAGCTTCGGTCAAATAAGTTCGTACGAAAGATGAGTTCGTACAAATCTCCCTGTTCATAGGGAATCCAGAGTTTGTAGAGATTCGTAGATGTAGATGGAGCATAGTTTCTCATGTTCTCCTAACGGATTTCGGACGAACGCCGCTTAATCTTTCTTTTTTATTCTCGTAAGAATACCTTGAGGTCTTCTTACGTCGACGTACGGCCATCTTACGAGTTTTTGTTCTCGCAATATGGTCGTACGTAAAACTCACGGCATGCTCACGTCACTCGTAAGAAGATCCTACGATATTTGTGTATATTTTATCGGCTTCCAAAACATCTCTTCGTGTGGAGGCCGTTCGAACGTCGTCAGAACATCGTAACAACCATGCAAGATCTTCGTACATTTCGTAGGGTCGAGAGACACGTCTAGAAGCCTTAAATTCTTACGATAACCTTACGAACGCCTAACAAACACCAGGGCCCGAATTCACAAAGGAGGTTTGTCGACAAACCTTGGTTTTCGTGCGTCATATGACGCGTTTCGACGCGTTTTTACAAACCAGGTTTGTAAAAAAACGCGTCATATGACGTACGAAAACCAAGGTTTGACGACAAACCTCCTTTGTGAATTCGGGCCCAGGAGTCGTTCGTATCTCCGTACCTAAGGCGTTCTTACGAACGCTGTAAGAGCCCTCTATGAACACCTTAAAGCTTATCTGCCATAGTTTACAGGAGGGATTAGAGCGCCCTGTAAGGTCACTGGACAGGTGGTTATCTCATCAACTCAGCTCTCAGTTAACATAAGAAAAAGAGGATCATGGGGGACCAATGGTCACCGATTAGGCATTGTTTGTTATATGGAGGGCGCAAGTAGCTACAAGTAGTGCAGTGGGCCTTTAAAGCGTTATTACGATCATCCTAAAAATGTAAGGCTTCTAGAATTGTCTCTCGACCCTACGGAATGATTGAAGATCTTGCGTAATTATTACGATGTTATTACGACATTCGTATTTCCGCCTTACGAAGAGGGGGTTTCGTATGAGGTTGAACAAATCTTGAACGAGACCATCGACCAATCTTCGAACTTACGGACGGTCGACGAAAGATCTACAACCGCTGCTTTCGTACGGTCTTCTTAAGAAGATCTTATGGAATGGTCTGAAAATCGTTCGTACGGCGTTCGTAGCAGTTCGTAATGGTATTTGCGACCAAGGCTTTAACTGTGACCAACGATGTAATGGTAATTGTGTTATACTACTACGTCTGTGTGATTCATTTGTGCATTTATCTTGTACAACGTTCAATGTCTATTACTGTTACTATGGTTGCAAATATGATGCAATTTTCTATTCAATTTCACCCCGTACTCGCATCAGAAGCACTGAGGTTCAAAAATGGTGTACCCCGAGTGCTGCTCTGCTTTTTCTTTTGTAATCACATCTATTAAAAACAGAAATCGACACGATTCTAAGAAAGTTTACAATCCTACTCGCAACTTAACTTTACTACGTGACAGCAGGTTACATTAGCAACATAATGAACTAAGCTGATATGAATGCAACGCAACCTATGTCCATAGTGTAATGATCGTGATGATAGAGTTCTTGATTAAATTCCCACGTGTTATATCATTATGTCTGGGTGACTCATTCATGCCTTTATCTCGTACAATGTACAATGCATGTTACTGTTTTCATTGTTGTTAATGATATGCAAATTAACACGTGTCTTTTGATTTCACTTAACATAAACTCTATAATAGACGCTTCTATTTGTTGTTGTTGTTGTTGTTGTTTTCACGAAATGACTGTACTCAGAGAACTTCTAAAGTGTTCGACCTTATTGGTTTGATTGGGTGACTGGGTTGCGTGTCATGCTCTTGGCCTACAGTCGGGCAAAACAGGTGACCCCCGATTCAAAAGGTTGGGATTCGGGTCACTCGCTTTATAAGAATGTGTGATCAAAATAGAATGTGTCTATTGTTATGGTGATGAGTATGAGGAATGATATTTGAAGTTGCGTGGTTGAATCATTTCGAATCTAACTGACTTGGAAAGTGGAATCCTAGTGGTGGAAAGTATAACAAAAAAGGATACAATGATGATTAAATTATACAGTGCGTCACAGAAAACAAACGATTATCATGAGCGAACTATGAGCTCTATGAATATGATTCTTTTGTTTACATAAGTGTAAAGTACTTTAAAATATAACTTTAATTAAATTAATCCAAAAACTCTTAACCGAGCAACATTTCGTTTAGGAAATGGCATTTCGAAAGCCATTTGTGCCAGATTTTGGTCAAACCGTGAAAACGTTAGTATCACATGCGATCAAAACATAAGGGAAATGTGAGTCTTAAAGAATACTATGCAAAGTTTCCATTGTGTGATTATATGAACATTCAAATAAACTGTCAACAATGAAATGGGTGAATACCCGTCTTCTAGATGAAAGGGGCGTACAGCCCCAGATTTTCCACAAACCAATACATAACCCGTATTTTGGTGCCCCGCCGATCATCGGCCGGCCGCCCGGCAATTTCTTTAAAATCATCCGGTGGCCGGTGGTAGACCGCCCGGGAATCTGTGGGTCATCAGTCGGTCTCTGCCGGGACGCCGGACGGATAAGCTCCCCGATTTCGCCCATTTCTTACCTACAGTCGACTGTCGACCGACAGGAAATCGACAGGGCATCGCTCAGGCATCGCTGGGGCTCTATAAAGGGGAAAAGGGAGGAAGAGAGAGAGAGATATATATAATGAGAGAAAAAAAAGAGAGATAAAGGGTAACAAGAAGAAAGGGAGAGAGAGAGAGAGAGAGAGAGTATTAAGAGAGAAAGAAGAGAGAGAGAGAGAGAGAGAGAGAGAAATGGATAGGGGGAAATAGGAAAGTTATGAATCTTTGAAGTGTTACTGGTGTACCCTCACCCATATGAGTTAAAGTATTCAAATAATTTCTTCCTACTGGTTAATATATATATTTCATAATGTGGTGGTAACCCGTAGAGCGGCCTTGAACATAATGAGAGAAAACCATACACCGTGCAAAAGGAAGGTTATAGAATACGAGCCCTCATTATAATTACATGGGTATTGCTCCAAATTTAGCCATTATCATTCAGTTGGCCCCTCATCTCATTACGATGATTAATGAATTTAAAAGACCATGTCGTGTAAAGTGCAAAACGAAATGAATGGATTATATCAACGGGAAACTAATCAGCCATTGATGACAATAACATCAATTACACTGTGTTTTAATGTCTGTCAGAGGAGTAATAGCTCTTTGATAATCGAAAGCTGTCGATCTAAAAACAAGTTGTCGACTTGATGACAATCATTATATTCAATTCAATTCAATTCAGAACTTTATTTCAGACTCAGCTGCACAAGGCAGTGGTCCATAAAACATATGTTACATATAAATAGGGATAATAGCGGAGAATGAACATGATGAGTATAATAACAACAAATCGTACAAATACTAAAGAATATAACAAAAAAAAAAAAAAAAAAAACTATACTACGTATATACAATGTAAACTGTAACATGTAACCTGTATCTGTAAAAATTGATAACAGAAGGCCTATAGCAATCTAACTCTAGTCTAAGCTGTACCTGTAACTGCAATATTAAAATAAATATATGTATAACAAAGTGAAGTTGTAACTTAATTGTAACAATCTCTGCTCACTAACTAGAACAATTAGTATACTAATAATAGATAACTAGATATTATAACAAGCAACAAGGACTATGGACTATACTGCAACCATAAGAGGCTGGATAATCCTTGGTAACATCATGCAAAATATGATCAATTCCGAGGTGTAAGCAGGCTTTTAAGCCAAAATTTCCAGAGGCCCGATGTGTACATAAGACTACTATACGAGGGGTTCACTAATATCTTTAAAATACTATTCTCAGAGACATCCACTCTCTGGATGAACTTATACATAAGATTTCGTAATACAGCCGAACAGGCTGGAACATTCAACTCAGCAAACATTTGACTAGCACTAAAGTATCTAGGTACCCTAAGAAGCATTCTCATGGCATCATTATAGGCCACAGTAAGCCTGTGCAAACTGCCCTTCTTAAAATTACTCCACAGATGCGCAGTGTACAAAGATGTACAGTATGCCCTAAATAATGCCACCTTCACGTCCGGAGAACACATATGAAATTTCCTAACGAGCATATTACCTTGCGCATATAATTTACGACACTGTCGGCTAATATCTTTATCATCACAAAGGTCCTCAGTAAAAAAATGACCAAGATACATGACCTCTGTACATACATTGAGTTTAGCTCCACATAAATAAAAATCCGGGAATACCAATCTACGGTGTTCCTTACATCTAATTATCATAACATGACTCTTTTTTGCATTATATTTGACATCATTATCATATCCATAATCATAAGGACGTATATTCACAGTGACTTCTCATTAATCAAGCACGGCTCATGCTCCAGCTATATATATATTATACATACGAGCTGATCGGGTCCTTGAGTTATGTCGTCAACGTAACTGCGGCAAATTTGACCCCTGTTGGCCCGTAATTTCGAGGGCTGCGGAAAATTAGGCTTTAATATGCTTTTGTGCGATACTAAAAAGTTTTTTTTTTCAACGTCCATTCAGATTCCCATTGAATCATATAAAGTTGAGTTTTCTTCAGATAAGGTCTTTAATATCTCATAGTAAACTGGCATACCGCTAGAAATGTTACACGGCCAAGCAGAACTCTGACGTATGGCCAAAAGACGTTGGTATAGGCCCGGGTATAGGTCATGTATATCCATAAACATACCGAGCAGGTACTATGATGGCGACCATTTAATATAAATAATGGTCAAATCAATTACTTATCAAGGTGTTATTTTTTGGACGAATTAGGATTTAACGATCGCTTTTACGGAACTCAATCCCTTCGTAGTTTGTACTTCTCGCATTTGCTTTCGCGATTTTTTGTTGATTTAGGTTTGGTAAATGGCGCGTTTAGGTAAATACAGTATACACATTATTCAATATGTTTTTAAATGATGTTGTTTTTAAATGATGTTGTTTTTAAATGATGTTGTAGATATTTTTGATACCTCAGTTAGTGAACCAGTAACGCTACATGACAAGGACTTGAACTGCATAATGTATGCAGACGATCTAGCAATTATTTCTAAATCCCCTCAAGGAATGCAATACTGTTTAGATAAATTCACTCACTACTCTTGGATGTTGAATGTTAATGTCACCAAAACTAAAATAATGATATGTAATTAGTCAGGCAGGTTGAATGATAAGAGTGATTTTGAAATAAACGGGGAAAAACTTACCTCGGTAAAGGAAATGAAATATTTAGGCATTGTTTTTAGTAATAATGGATCGTTCAAAATGGCGACAAGGGACTTAGCGGATAAGGCCAGGAGAGCATTATTTAAACTTTATAAATCTTTCGGCAATTATACGCCCAGTATTAAAACCTTATTACACCTGTTTGATGCAACTGTACAACCAATTTTGCTTTATGGATCCGAAATTTGGGGTGCTAGTGCAATAGACATGAAGAAAATTATTCAAATAGAAACAGGGAAAACAGGACTGTATTATAAAAACGATTTTGAGAAAGTACACATTCAGTGTTGTAAAAATATCTTAGGGGTAAACCGCAAATGCAGCAATTTAGCAGTTTCAGCTGAAATTGGAAGGCATCCTCTACTTATTCAAATTGCAATAAACATGCTCAAATATTGGATACGAATACGGAGTTTGGATGAAAATGGCCTTGTCTATAAATCTTTTGAAGAAAACAAAAAATTAGTAAATAACGAACAAAGCTGTTGGTTAATGTCAATTCGGGATATCTTTAGTTCACTAAATATTTGTAATAATGGAAATGAGACCGTATTGGACCCTGAAAATATACAAATTTCTCATAAAGATTTTGTCGAGTTATGTAAACTTTGTTTGGAAAGGAGATTTGATGAACAATTAAAACTAGACTTATTTGATGATAGGGATACCCGTAAAGGAAATAAACTCAGAACCCTCAGACAATTTAAAAACTCAATCAAGCAAGAAAAGTACACTCAAAAAAAAAAAGTGCTAAATTTAGCACTTAAAGATTCAATTTTAGCACTTTTTAGGAGCTCGCATAGTGACTGCACTCGAAGTGCTGATTTAGCACTTGCACCCGGGCTACTTTGCTAGCACCCAAAGGAGCTGACTGATTTAGCACTTAAAGATTCAATTTTAGCACTTTTTAGGAGCTCGCATAGTGACTGCACTCGAAGTGCTGATTTAGCACTTGCACCCGGGCTACTTTGCTAGCACCCAAAGGAGCTGACTGATTTAGCACTTAAAGATTCAATTTTAGCACTTTTTAGGAGCTCGCATAGTGACTGCACTCGAAGTGCTGAGTTAGCACTTGCACCCGGGCTACTTTGCTAGCACCCAAAGGAGCTGACTGATTTAGCACTTAAAGTGCCAAGTTTTGCTCTCTTTTGGGTGCTAGCAGAATAGCCCTTGTGCAAGTGCTAACTCATGCGTTGTTTGACATGCCCCATCTACATTTGGTATGTGGTCAAGGTGGATGTCCTTCGTCATTTACCACTTTCAACTCTTACAGGAAACATTTATTAAACCAACATCCACAAGAAGAACCTGAACCTGAAGTTGTACAGGGTATGGAGGGTCTAGTTGATGCTGATTTGGGTGTTGCTGTTGGTGAAGTGCATAATCCTGCAGCAGATGATGCATTTGATGATGATGATGATAGGATAGGCCTACTACAAGAACAAGATGGAGCAATGCATAATGACAGTACAAGACACTATGAATATGACAGACAATGAAAGCGGACAAAATATACAGTTCCTTAGGTAGACAAAGGAACATCCCTTCACTGCTATTATGTAAAAATGTGTAGAACAGGTGTCACATGCATATTCACCTGTTCTACACATTTTACATAATAGCAGTCAAGGGATGTTCCTTTGTCTACCTGAGGAACTGTATATTTTGTCCGCTTTCATTGTCTGTCATGTTCATAGTGAGACCAGCTGCATTTTTCATTGGTTCTCTTTTATCAAACACCAACATGACCCATGCTATGACAAACAGAGTGTTATCTGCTGCAACAGCTTTGAATACTGATGTTGTTGACAGTTTAAGGAGCAAAGTTATTCAGACTTTTGAGGCCTTGGGTATTGACCTGGAGAATGAAGAATGTAAGAATCTCTTAGCTGAATTTGATTCAAAAACAAATATTCACAAGGTAACAGCTATTATACTAACCGACCAATCAGATCAGGTTATGCAGTCAGCACTCATGTTAAGTGCTGCATATTATAGCACTCGTTTTCAGCACTCAAATATTCAGCACGTTTCGGTTTCCTTGTTAAAGTTAACCCGTCAAGTGCTGATTTTGGCACTTCAAGTGCTGATTTTGGCACTTCAAGTGCAGAATCTCACTCAGCACCCAACATTTAGCACCTCAGTTTTTTGCGTGTATAGATTTGAAGTGAGTTAATTAAGTTATAGGCATAATGCTTAACAAATGCTATGAAAATTGTTAAGAACTTATTTGAGACACAACATAGTCTTGTAGGATAGAATGAAGGCACATTATGACTTTTGAAGAAAATAAATGAAGGCATGAGTGAATTTTCAAGTAAGATATTATCTCACGCATATAGTCATTTTAATGACTGATGTTTATATTGGGTTAATTTAGATTTTAGTTCATTCAAGATAACTTTTGTTCATTTAAGAACATGGGGACATTTTTCATAGATTTCAGTAAGAGTAATACATACTTGTAATTAAAATGTATTGACAAAGAAAGATTATTAATAGAACAAAATCTTGAAAATAATTTAGGTAAAAGTTCATACTACTTGTTTATGTGAAAGGTCATGCTTAATGTTTACACATAGAGTGTTGATGTCTAATTTCGAATCTGAAAATAAATAGTGAGAGTTCAGGATTGAAATTAAAATTAAAATTGGGATTTTTCTTTTTTTAATGCTTAGAAATTGTCAGTAGGCCTATATAGTGTCAGTACATGCAAGTGGCAGAGAAATTTTAGGTTATGTTATTAGGTATTTTGAATTAGTCTCAAAAGCAGTGACACATGCATGCAATATAGAGCCTGTATGTATGTATTACTTTATGTCCTTTGTTTTCTTTGGCCAGGTTCCTCTGTCACAAAGAAACCAGAACCACTGATATGTCAGGATATCATGCCCAGAGCAACACAGTGGCTTTGATCCACACCCAACCATCTCATGTCTTCAAGGACCATCCTGATAAGATAATTCATACTCATTGTGTGTGTCTATTGTGTATTCTTGACAGCTAGTGTGTGCATTTGTTGCTTATGTGTTTGTAAATACATGAGGGTGGATGGGTTTGTGTTTAGAGAGAGAGAGAGAGAGGGGGAGGGATAGAGAGAGAAAGAGAGAGAGAGAGAGAGTATGAGAGAGAGAGAGAGAGAGAGTAAGAGAGAGTGAAAAACGAGGTTAAAAGAACAAGGGAGAAGGAGACAGAGAGGGAGAGAGAGAGAGAGAAGGGGGTGAATGGAGAGAGCATGAGGGAGAGAGAAAGGTGCAGAGGTAGAAGTGGGGAAGAGGAGGGAGAGGGAGAGAGAGAGAGTGGGAGGGAGGGTATGTATATGTATATATATATATAGAGAGAGAGAGAGATGGGGTAGGGGAGTTCTAGGAAAGGATCATGAGAGAGAGAGACACAGAGAGAGAGAGAGAGAGAGAGAGAGAAGGGGGTGAATGGAGAGAGCATGAGGGAGAGAGAAAGGTGCAGAGGTAGAAGTGGGGAAGAGGAGGGAGAGGGAGAGAGAGAGTGGGAGGGAGGGTATGTATATATATATATATATATAGAGAGAGAGAGAGAGATAGAGAGAGAGAGATGGGGTAGGGGAGTTCTAGGAAAGGATCATGAGAGAGAGAGACAGAGAGAGAGAGAGAGAGAGAGAGAAGGGGGTGAATGGAGAGAGCATGAGGGAGAGAGAAAGGTGCAGAGGTAGAAGTGGGGAAGAGGAGGGAGAGGGAGAGAGAGAGAGTGGGAGGGAGGGTATGTATATATATAGAGAGAGAGAGAGAGAGATAGAGAGAGAGAGAGAGAGAGAGATGGGGTAGGGGAGTTCTAGGAAAGGATCATGAGAGAGAGAGACACAGAGAGAGAGAGAGAGAGAGAAGGAGGAGGGAGGGTCACAGGCATGAGCCAGGGTAAAGCACAGACATCTAGAGAAAAAGAAATATCGGAGACAAGAAAACGGAATTGTAGAATTAAAGAACGGGATGGGAATGAGAACTGTAGGCGGGGGCAGATATTTGAACAGGAGTAGAAATTATTTTTAAGAGACATAGCTAAATATGTAAATCTCGTCTCTTGAAAATAGTACCTATCTAAACGAAATGGCAATACGCATGTATTTTTATCACGTAGTACCCACTTAGGTTGTTGTGCGACACCTACGACAACATTGTACGGCGATCCGTGCGATTGATTTTCCAGGCTTTATTTGTATAGCGCATATCACTAACACTAAAAAAGTCCATTTGCGCTGAGAAAAGAAGGAAATAGAGTTAGGGTGGAATGGAAATGAAAATGTATACATGGAAAAGAATTAATTACAAACAACATTATTGATAGTCTATACGAAGATAAAGAGACAGAAAGAGAGAGAGACAGAAAGAGAGAGAGAGAGAGAGAGAGAGAGGGATTTGGTAGTATGGGACAGAGTGAGTGAAGTATGGGACAGAAGTGTGGTCCCATTCAGCGAAGTGTGGGACATCGCCATTCGTTTATGTACTGGTCCATACTTCCTCTCAAAATTACGGAAGTGTGGACCAAAAGGCCCACACTTCCTAGAAGTTTGGGGCAACTTCCATAGAAATGATAGTCACCAGTCTTTTGATTATGGAAAGCTGGAATGTATTGTAATTGCACAAAAAACACAATTTATCATTTAAAATTGTATTAATACATTTGTGGTTTCTTGGTTGTCGTCACAGGGAATGACGATCAAGACAAAAACAACAACTAAGTGCTAAAATCAACTAAAAACCATAATTTTGCCGGGAGACTACCTCAAAAGGGCCTTTATAAAGTTTAATATACAGGCACGCATGTGGACACCGGCGCCCCATACACTCTACATTAATTAGCTAATTAATACTAGGAGTTTAGCGACACAAAAACAAAGCAATAAGATGGAAGAATCGAGCGATGACATGGACTTTTCTATAGATTCTACGGTAAGTACACCGCATATCTCACGTTAAACTAATAGTGAACTCTAACCGTGAAAAATAATTTCTAAAAACTAGTTAACAGGGACTCTACGTAGACTACTCGTAATTAGCACGCGTTACCACCGGTATAGCGGCTAGTCGTCTAGTTACAGATCAGCGGTACCGTACCCCTAACTCCAGGAAGCTCCAACACCGGCGCCGCGGCGGCGGTGTTGGAGCTTCATGGAGTTACGGTACCCCCAAAACTTCCGCTGAAATTACATCTCGACCTACGTCTGGCTTTAATGACTGTGGAAAAATGTCAATTTTATTCTTTTAAAACATCCCATACCAGACGGACATTTTTGTCTAGTCCAAATCTAGAATTATTGATCGTCCTTTTTAGGTTTAAGAAATAACTAATCTGGTCTAGATTATAGACTAAACATCTAGTACTTTGGAAGTAGAAATCTACTGTAGATCTAGAGGTATAGAGTTCTTAGTTAGACTTAAAGGTCTAGACCTTGATCTACTTAAAATGACACCATGATTCATGATAAAAATGTAATATTTTTCAAAGTGTTCCCAGGTTTTGTTTTGTTTTGTTTTCAATTAACTTCAGAGTAAATCAACAACTCTTTCACGTAAAGTCAGAAAACCGTATCTACTCAGCATAATTTAGCCTAGATCTAGTCTACATCTATGACCTTTTTGATGATACAGTATGATTGAAATATGTGCTTAATTTTTAAGTATTAATCAAGTATCAGTAGACGGCTTCGGGTTAGACAGAGTCTAGGCTCTAGCTATAGGTACAGTAGATAAGACACTCTGTGAAAATATTTATAAGTAAAGATTGGATGAAAAATATGATTGATGAAATTACAAAGTTCCACAGAGAGTGCTTCAGATGTTTGGAGAAGTGAATTCAACAGCTCATCTCTCCATCTCCTTTTTTTTTTTTGCTGGATTTGCCATTAACTAATTCCTGTAAACATGTAGATTAAAGTCATTGAAATTATTGGTAAAATTAGATATCATTATTGGTGAAATAAGTCACATTAACATTTTCACACTAAAATTCCAACTTGAACAGTAAAGAGGCATTTAGAATGGAGTAGCACAAATACATTAACAACAAGCAGTAAACACAGGCAAGAAAAGTAATTGATGATTTTGTCCTTTTCACAGATGCAAGCCAATGCACACCATATTACCAGAATGCTAGCCTTCAACATCCCTCCCCATGTATACTACCCTCATTTGAAAAAAGGAGGCTCTCTTAAAGAACTGGCAAGAAAATTTCGAAAAAGAGATGAGAATGATGAGCAAGAAGAGGATGATGAAATGGAACTAGACGATGATGAAGAAGAGGAAGGAACAGAGGATGATGAAATGGAAGGAACAGATGAGAATGAAGAGGAAGGAGGAACAGAGGGTGGTGACAAGGAAGGGGGATCAGAGACTGAGGAAGGAGAAAAGAATGAAGAAACCATAAAAGGTCAGTTGTACTGGTAGCATAATGGTATATTAGAATTATTTTATTCATTGTTATTTCACTGTCTTTAATATAAATAATTATATAAAGTATTGATCGTTGAGTAGTGATTTTTCTTTATTTGTTTCTGTTTTATTTTGTCAGGAGAGCCAATGGTAACACAGTGATGATTGTGTACAAATATAGTTTTCCTGTCCAAGAACACTTGCATGAATAATCATTTTCATATTTTGTTTACTTTGTTCTTCTCAAAAATTCATTACTATATTTCATCCCAACTTAACAGGGATCATCCATCCTTGGGCAAGTGTAATCTAAACAGTTAAAACGATAGTATCCATGTAAAAAGAGGGCATAAAAGATACTCTCAAATTGTTATAAGTTGATACTCTGTTGACAAGTGGGCATATGGAGGACCCCATCCCAATATGTAGTAGTATTTATACATTTTTGACATATTTAAGGGACAAGTACAGTGTACCTCCCCCTCCCCCTCCTTGTTATCATCATGGACCAACTTCTCCCCCTCCCCAAGGATTAATGTCCCTGAATCAGGACATGGCAAGCACACACACTTGTGTGATGGACTGTAGTTATATGTCTGAAGGAAAATGAAAAGGGGACATGAGGAAATTTAAGGAGGTTATCATGAGCTATCAGATGGCAGTTCAGAAACAACAAAGCTGTAAACTTTAATGACTGTGAAACAGATAACTGAAGATCTCAATTTATAGTTTTGAACTGTTCAATACAAATTCTATATCCTTGTTATATGATATGCTATGCTATATCATTGTATTGAACAGTTCAAGATGAAAAGAAATGTTTTTTCTGTCTGAAGAGCAGTAGGTTGATGAAAGTGAGATTACTTGTTATCATTCCATTCTAGAATCTTCTAAACGTGAAGAGCCAAGCTTGAGCAAAGATGATACTGAAGATGAAGATGAAGGTGAAACTGAAGATGAAGATGAAGATGAAGAAATCAAAGAACATCAAAAGAAATCTGGTAAATATAATCAATCATTATTTTCATGCAAAAGGTTTTTATATTCCAAACAGTTACAAAAATCAAAAATCAAAACGGCTATGATTTTGAGAAGTTCCTTTGGAACACTTCAAATAAAGTTGTATTATAAATATTGGTGTGTTTTAGGCCCTGTGCAAATAATTATTTCAAGAAATGCTCTTTATTCACATGTATTATCAAAGATTCTTTAAGAAGGAAACACTTATAGGGATAACAAAAATGATTTAACATTTATGGCAGTGTAACATTATTTTGTTTCCTCCTAGGAAGGATGCCACATACTTTTTAATCTCAAATAATATAATATGATTTGTAAAGAAACAAACTATATCACATTCATGCTTCAATTTCCAATGTTTATCATTTTAAAGACAATTTTTTGGCTCACTCTTCAAGCCTTTATCAAGTCGAATGAAGACAATAATGATAGCTTTAATTATAATGATTTATTGTCGTCATTCGGCTTGATAAAGGCTTGGAGAGGAAAATGAGACTGGGACATGAGGACATTTAAGGAGGTTATCATGAGCTATCAGATGATGAAAGCAATTCAGAAACAACAGAGCTGTAAACTATAATGACTTAGAAACATATATCTGAAGATCTCAATTTATAGTATTGAACTGTTCATTACAAATTGTATATCCTTGTTATCATTGTATTGAACACTTTAGGATGAAACAAAAATGTTATTTTGTCTGAAGAGCAGTAGGTTCATGAAAGTAAGATTACTTGTTATCATTTCATTCTAGAATCTTCTAAACGTGGAGAGCCAGGCTTGAGCAAAGATGAAACTGAAGATGAAGACGAAGTTGAAGATGAAGATGAACAAATCAAAGAACATCAACAGAAATCTGGTAAATATAACCAATCATTGTTATTCAAAAGGTTTTTGTATTCCAAACAGTTACAGAAATAAAATATAAAAACAGCCATGATTTTGAGAAGTTCCTTTGGAACACTTCAAATAATTTGTTTACTTTGTTCTTCTCAAAAATACATTACTATATTTCATCCCAACTTAACAGAATAATCCTTTGGCAAATGTAATCTGAAAGATAAAATGATAGTATCCGTGTGAAAAGGGGGAATAATGGATAATCTCAAATTTTATTAATGGATACTCTACTGACAAATGGAGGACCCCATCCCAACATGTAGTAGTAATTATACATGTTTGACATATTTAAGGTGCAAGTACCCCCCCCCCCCTTGTTATCATCATGCACCAACTTCTCCCCCTCTCCAAGGATTAATGTCCCTGAATCAGGACATGGCAGGCCCTAAATTTATCCCCTCAGGAGAGCGTAAATTCCATGGACCTCTTTATTTTAACTTCATTTTGACAGGAAAAACCAACAAACCAGGGCTTTAAACAGAACATGATACAAAGCATGCATTGTGGCCTACAAATGTGTGTGATATACTGCAGTTAAATATATCTGAAGGAAAATGGGAAGGGGACATAAGGAAATTCAAGGAGGTTATCATGAGCTATCAGATGATGAAAGCAATTCAGAAACAACAGAGCTGTAAACTATAATGACTGTGAAACAGATAACTGAAGATCTCAATTTATAGTTTTAAACTGTTCATTACAAATTGTATATCCTTTTTATCATTGTATTGAACACTTTAAGATGAACAAATTTGTTATTCTGTATAAAGAGCAAGTGGTTGATGAAAGTAAGATTACTTGTTATCATTTCATTCTAGAATCTTCTAAACGTGGAGAGCCAAGCTTGAGCAAAGATGATACTGAAGATGAAGATGAAGATGAAGAAATCAAAGAACATCAACAGAAATCTGGTAAATATAACCAATCATTGTTATTCAAAAGGTTTTTGTATTCCAAACAGTTACAGAAATAAAATATCGACACGGCCATGATTTTGAGAAGTTCCTTTGGAACACTTCAAATCTATAATAATAATACGCTAAGGCTCCGCGGGGGGCATGACGTCTCCGCCGGCCTTTGTATTATATTGTTTTTTAATGAGATCGCCGACCGAAGTTGGTGCAGCTATCTCCTCCTGAACCCTCCCCTCGGGGTACCGGTGACCGGTGCCGTCGTCCGCGGGAGAGTCTACTCTAGCGAATTGGCTATACTCCGCCCGAGGTCCTCCTCCGTGACGACGTCCAGGGCGAAAACAGACGCGACATGCATAATGCAGGATATGCGTGACGACAGAGATACCTCATGGATATTCAACATGACATCCGTAGACACACGACCGATGACTATCCACTCACATTAAGTTGCGTATTAAATGCACGCTGAATGGGTACGACTTACCCCGTGTTAGGTATCTTCCTATATGATATTCTCTATATAGACGATCACACTCGATCACACTCATTTCTTTGCAGTTCTCAAAGAGACACACAACAGCTGACTAACAACTCACATTATGTTGCGTATTAAATGCTCTATGCAAAGGGCGGGATCACCGAGAGTAAAGCTTCTTGCTATAGGGTGTGCTTTGTACTAGCGGCGCTGCACGAGCCAGAGCTGATACACGGGGCTAATTCCCGTCGACGTCCAAACTTAGAGACCTATTTCCATCATGATTGCCGCGATTTTTATATAGTTTTCGTGAATGGAGGTATGAAATCAAAGCTTATTTTGTGATTACTACGGCCATGTATACTGAACTTTGATTATCATTTTCTAAAGGAAAGTTTTCACAAGAAAACCATTGGACTGACAGTTCAGTCGCCAGCTGCCTTCAGTCCACACACATATACAGTACACACAGTCATGCAGTGCACTGTAACTCCGGGAAGCTCCAACACCGGCACCGGGCACCGCAGGCGTCCGACGCCTGCGGCGCCGGTGTTCGAGGTTCCTGGAGTTACGCACAGTGTGTGTGAGTTCAGCTAAGCTGAGCTCGAATCGAAGAGATTTGACACTTTGAAATTGTTATCTGTTGGTTTGCATCATTATTGCCGCGATTTCAATATAGTTTCGTGAATAGATTTACGAAATCTGAGCTTAGAATTAGTAAAAGTATTACTAATGTCTACGTTTTTAAACGACTGTCTGATTTTCTTGTGAAAATTTTACTTTGAAAAATGATTATCGAAATTCATGGTCAGAAATAATCACAATCTAGGGTCTATTATGTTACAGTTCTTGCATCAAATCAATGCATGAAAACTTAGTTATTGAACTAGAAAAATGTTGTTTTTTTTTAAATAGGCAATTATGAAGTAGGAAGCCTGAAACCTTAGCCTACTAAACAAATCTCAACAAAGTGTAGGCCTATCCTTTTATGAATTAATGAAAAAGTAGCCCCAGAAAAAAGGGCCCCCGAAAGTCGAAAAAGTAGCCCCCGAAAATTTCCCAAAAATTTGAAATGGAGCCCCCGAAATGAAAAACATAATTTTTTGCCTGCGCCCCCCTCTAGAATCCCGCGGATTTCCACGGGTCCTGAGTTGAGTGTATATATAATATAGGCGTGGGGTCCACGGGTTTCAAGGGGCCATAAACCCCCAAAAGCTCGGGGGTTACGTTCTTCAAAGTTAGGGGGGGGGGGGGGAGAGATCAGATCGCAGCGAGTTAAGTGTATATATAATATAGGCTTGGGTCCACAGGTTTCAAGGGGCCATAAATCCCCGAAAGCTCGGGGGTTTTAGGCGTTTAATTAGGTTCAGATGAGCATATTTTTAATACTTTATTTGTGACACTTGCCAGGCGCGGATCCAGGAATTTCTTGCCGGGGGGGCACAAGGAGGGGCACCGTGTGGGAAAGAGAACATATATATATATTTTTTAAGTCCCCCCAAAAATCGCAACGACTCAGCCAGCCGCTGAATAAGCGGGGGGGGGGGGGGGGGGGGGGGGGGGGGGTTAAGATAAGAGGACACTTTTTTTTTTTTTTTTAGGTCACGAAATTTTTAAATTTGACATTTTGCTTCGTTAGGGGGGGGGGTAAGGTCACCTTTTTAGGTCAGCCATTAGGTTTTTTTTTTTTTTTTTTTTGTTTTGTTTTTTTTGTTTAATTAAAAAAAAAGAAAAAAAAAAAAATGTTTGGCCGGGGGGGCACGCCTCTGTTTTTCATTGTATTTTGGGCGGATTTAGGGCTGATTTTAACATATTTTTTTCGGCCGGGGGGGCACGTGCCCCCTGTGCCCCCCCCCCCCTGGATCCGCCACTGCTTGCGGGTCACTAATTGGCGTGGGGTCAATACGTAGAGTTGCATAGTGTTTCGTACCGACTACGCTGGCCTACGTTACTATATGCTGAGGGACGGAAAGGGGTACGCAAGATGAACGAAAACAATTCAACATGTTTAATTTTTTTCGCGTACTTTCGGCGTAGAAACTTGACGCAGAAAGTACGCCTTTTTACGCAACACTACGCTACATGCCTACGCAACAGTATGCTACCCTACGCCAGATCGACAAAGCAGTAAAAGCTTTCCACACAGTAAGCAACCATAAGCAAACCTGTACGCCAGCCTACGCATAACCTACGCAGGGACTATTTTCCCATTAATACGCAGCCTAATTTCTGCGTAGTCGGTACGCCACACTACGGAACTCTACGCAGTTCCAATGGCTTAAATAATAACTACCGGTACAGTTGGATTGTTTTTTTAAATTTAATATAAGGCCAAATTAAAAAAAAAACATGCCTATAGCGTCCTGCTTTTTTCGAAAAATGGGAAGGAAGAGGCCCTTTTTGTTTTTTCTTTTCTTTCAAAATGGCCGCTCCGTACATTTTCCCTGACATTCAAGCTATTTTTCAAGATGGCGGCCGACAATTTTTTTTTTCTTTTTTAAAATCAGAAATACATTTTAGCAGTGCTTTTCATGTTTTTTTTCTCTCAAAATTCAAAAAAAAAAAAAATAAAAAAAAAAAATAAAAAAAAAAATAGGAGGCCACCCCCAAAAAGGAAGCGGGCGGGGACGCTGTTTTGTTTCTTTCAAAACAAAAAAACAAAATAATTTTTAAATTTTTTTTAAAAAAATTCAAAAAAAAATAAATAGGAGGCGGCCCCAAAAAAGGAAGCGGGCGGGGACGCTAAACATGTATATTTTTTAATGGCCTGAATGGCAAATAAAGTTCTTGGTGGTTTTAATTTAGACAGTCTCTATATATCTATTTACACCCCCGCCCCCCTCTAGAATCCCGCGGATTTCCGCGGGTCCAGCTAGTACTTAAAATAATAGGATATAATGTTCCTAAACCAGGACATGGCAGGCACACACACTTGTGTGATGGACTGTAGTTATATGTCTGAAGGAAAATGAGAAGGGGACATGAGGAAATTCAATGAGGTTATCATGAGCTATCATATGGCAGTTCAGAAACAACAGAGCTGTAAACTATAATGACTGTGAAACAGATAACTGAAGATCTCAATTTATAGTTTTGAACTGTTCAATACAAATTCTATATCTTTGTTATATGATATGCTATGCTATATCATTGTATTGAACAGTTCAAGATGAAAAGAAATGTTTTTTCTGTCTGAAGAGCAGTAGGTTGATGAAAGTGAGATTACTTGTTATCATTCCATTCTAGAATCTTCTAAACGTGGAGAGCCAAGCTTGAGCAAAGATGATACTGAAGATGAAGATGAAGGTGAAACTGAAGATGAAGATGAAGATGAAGAAATCAAAGAACATCAAAAAAAATCTGGTAAATATAACCAATCATTATTTTCATGCAAAAGGTTTTTATATTCCAAACAGTTACAAAAATCAAAAATCAAAACGGCTATGATTTGAGAAGTTCCTTTGGAACACTTCAAATAAAGTTGCATTATAAATATTGGTGTGTTTTAGGCCCTGTGCAAATAATTATTTCAAGAAATGCTCTTTATTCACATGTATTATCAAAGATTCTTTAAGAAGGAAACACTTATAGGGATAAAAAATGATTTAACATTTATGGCAGTGTAAAATTATTTTGTTTCCTCCTAGGAAGGATGCCACATACTTTTTAATCTCAAATAATATAATATGATTTGTAAAGAAACAAACTTATCACATTCATGCTTCAATTTCCAATGTTTATCATTTTAAAGACATTTTTGAGCTCACTCTCCAAATCTTTTTCAAGGCGAATGAAGACAATAATGATGATTTATTGTTGTCATTCGGCTTGATAAAGGCTTGGAGATCGAGCCAAAGATTTGTCTCTAAAATAATAAACGTTGGAATTTCAAGCAAGAATGTGATGCAACTCATTGTAAAAAAAACTTTTACAGTATATATCCAAGAGGTTGACCTCTAAAATTTGAATATATACGTACGTATGTGTGTAGGTATGAAACATTTGTTGTTATATTTCATGTTATTCACACTAGGTCGAATTGAACGACAGTGTCCAATATGTAACTCACCAACAGCAATGCTTGCAAAGCATCTCCGAAGAAAACACAAAAACCTAAATGAAGAGGAAATATGGGGCTTCATATACCAAGCCAGGAAAAAGTAAGCATGTATCATTAAGTATATCATGATTAACATGGTTTGTACATTACAAGATATCTCTGCAACATTGGAAAAATATTTTGTTGAATGAGAATAAGAATAAGATTTGTTATTGATTATAAACATTGAGTTCATTATAACACTTCTTTGTAGTATTTTCGTTGTTCATCCTATATTATAAAATGATTAAACATCGAACAGAAAAGAGTTTGCAAACTTTGAGATCATTTATTGTTTTTAACTTTCTGTATTGAAGTGGGAGATGTTATTTATATTTATATGTTTGATATTTTCTTTATTTAGAGTCCCTATTCAAAGACAGTCTTCAAGGGGAAAGAAGAGATATGGCAAGGACTGCCCACTGTGTCAGGCAAAGGGCCTCACAAAGCTCACAGATCATCTTAAACGAAAGCACAAGGGTACTCGGCTAGATGCTGGAGGAAAGAAAGGTATAATACTCTATTTACAATCTTTTGAAGTCTACTAGTGTTTGTAATGTCACCACTGATTTCATATAAAAGTCATGTACTACATGTATTGTTTTAAGTCAATAAATCAAGTTGAGTTGTCGCAAAATAATTGTGTCTATTCTGTTAAGTCCATTGGTCTTATGTTGTGTTACCTTCCCTCACATCAACAAGGATGTCTTTGGTAATTTGCTTATTGATTTAATATTATTTTCCATCTTTATGCTTGGAGTCAACAATTAATGAGTATTATGTTTACATTTTACCTTCCATTTTAAAGCCACACAGACAGACATTTTCGACAGATTCCATAAGTTTGCAAAGTTTTGCTGTAAGGACAAAACAAGTGAACAACATGTAACACAGCTGAGGAAGATGTCTGAAATGGCAGGTGGCCTCAATGTCTTGTTCAACGATAAGGACTCAATATACAGGTAACTTTCCCCCTAAATGAATTGTTTAAATATGTGTACATTAGCTGAACATTGCACCAACATTGAGAGAAAATAATACTGCCAGCTAATGTTGCTATTAAAAATAACTTGCCTGGCACTTGACACAGAGTTAATAGAATATGTGAGTACATTACTTAAAAGATTATTGTGTGGTTTAAACTTACTCTGAAAATCGTTATTCAAAATCAAATGAACCCAAAATATAAATTTTAATGACTCTAAGTTTAACTTACCCCATTTCTCTCTTTGGATACTTGCACTTGAAATAGTGCAGAATTTTCAATGACTACATGTGGTATTTAAGTGGTAGATCGAGGAGCTTGCTGTTTTCCTATCACCTTGATCAATCAATGAACATCTCACTGTCTGCTTTTGATATCAAATCCACCTCTGCTATTGTTTCTTTAAATGTATTAGAATTTGTTTTGCTAGAAGTAATTTTTTTTTAAAGAGAATACAGGCAAAAGTAAAACTCCAACCTTCAAATAATTTTACCATAATCCCAGGGTTTTTGAAGAGCTGAAGGCACAGTTCAGACCGAAAACAGTCAGCAAGTATTTGTCCAGCTTTTCCAAGTTTATCGCGATGCTGAAAGTAGAATATTCTGATGCAGAACAACTTAAAATTTCTCCAAGAGAAATCCAGCGAATGGAAGGACTTCTGATTCAGCTTACAAAGAACACTGCTCTTGGAATCAAGGAAAGAGAGGCGGAATTAAAAGACACTATTCAAGGTTGCTTGAGGGCATTAAATGAAATTCGTTGATTTCCAATTAATCTCATGTGTTTTTAAATCGTTGCATTTGTTTGTTTCTTTCCAGTTCTTTTTTAAAGTTAAAATTTATTTGCAAATTTTTTTTGAATTTGTTGAATGCTTTTAAAAGGTCATGTCATATTTTTGCTTCTTGCCAGTTCTTTTGAAATGTTAACATGTCTTGACAATTGTTTGTTTCATTTTGTTGAATTTTCTCACCTGAGCAAAATGCTCACCTGAATAATTGTGATCGCTCGATCACCGTCAGTCCGTCTTTGTCGTCCCGGTAAACTTCTACATTTTCGACTTCTCAAAAACGTATGGTCACATTTAAACCAAACTTAATGGGGATCATCCTTAGGCAAGGCGGACCTAAGTTGGTTACAATGAAGTACCCATTTGCCGGGGGATTGGGGGCAGCCTCTTTCCCCCTATGTGTCCCAGGGTCAAAATTTTCTTCTAAAAAACATTTTGCTGTATTTTAGCCAAATATGACAAGAACCATCATTAGGAAAGGAAGTATTACATTGTTAAAATGGGGTTCCCATTTGACAGCCCCTCCCCCCCCCCTCCCCGAAATGTTTCAATGTACATAATTTGACATTTCCAAATTCATTTTCATAATTGCTTTTACTGGATTTTAGCCAAAATGGACAGGGATCTTAAGTTGTTAAAAAGGGTTACCCATCTGACAATGGGGCATGGAGGACCCCCCCCCCACCAAAATATATATATATATATAATAATAATCTGGAAATAAATTGTCCATGGGGCCATAAATACCCCCCTTGTTATCATGGGGTACAGTAACTCCCCTCCCCCCCAAAAAAAAAAAAGTCAGGGCATGGCAGACCCCTAATTTCATCTCCTCAAATGAACAAATGGTCCACGGACTTCTTGTTAAAAGTTATTTTGTTTTTGTTTTTCATTCCGTTCTTCCAATTCCCCCCATTTTGTGGAAATGGTTGATTTCAGTTTATGTTCAACATATAAACTAATATTTTTTTATTTTGTGTGTGTGTGTGTTTCAATTTTTCATTTCTTTGCATGAGTGCTTCTTTTCATGTCACAAAATAGTAGCTGCAGTATTTACTCATTTCCATCACCTTAGCTGTCATACATGTGAGACTCTTTAATATTCCTCATTCTTTTAGTTTTTCTCTTGACTGTCGGTATTAAAGTGTGTTAGTACTAAAATACTGCATCTCACCATTTTAAAGACTGCATTGAACTTAGTTCCTTCCTTCATTCCTTCCTTGAACCTCTGTATCAAATAAGTGAGATTAGGTTCGATATATTCATGGTGGAAAAAGTCAGGAAGGATTATTTTGGTAAATTAATACCAAGATGATAAAAAATGAATAGCTAAAAGATAGTAACAAATAACTTTTTTGTGAAACAAGTACTTGTACTTATATCCCTCTTTTCCAAATATTCAATATACAAAAAAAATAATCTATTCTGTATTTGAGTATCCACTATACTAGTGATATGTTGAATATTACCATGGTAACAGCAATTTTATGTTCATGCTGACAACACGAAACATTTGAAATATATTTTATAGAAGAAAGTTCCATAATGAACCTGCACACTTGAAATACGCTAACGTTTACAAAGAAATAGGAAATATGTAGACACAAATAATCAAAATATAAATTGAGACGAGCAATATACATGTGTAATATTCCACTTCAAATACAATTTGCTATCACCATTCCTTCATGATATAAACATGTATGAACTATTGAGATGGATAAATGACACTCCTGTATTACCTGCATATGACATATGTTCAATTAGTCTTATATTTTCTATTTACAGAGTTGATTATTCCTAGAGAGCATCTGAGGAAGTTCTATACGGAATTGAAGCATCACGCGGATAGCTTTGAAGGTTTGATCAATCTTCTTTTTTTTTTAATTGCATGCGACTAAAGGAATTTAATAACAGACAATGAGAATGAATTGCATATCACAATATCTCAAGTGTGGTGATAGGGATACTAATGTGGAACTTAAATGATTTTATCTAATCCAACATAAAGAAAGTTTACCAAGTATGTGTAAATATCAAATTAACATGTAGTTTAGAGGGAGTCTGAGGTGGAATGCTCTTTAACAGGCTTATACATGTACATGCACAGATAGATTGAAATAATATCTGATCTATTGCTATGAGTGGTTTTATTGCAGAAACTGACTGAAACATTTTTTAACATTTATTAAAGATTGCTTTTATTACTATGTTCGTATTTTCAGAAAGATTTGCAGCTGGAGAAGAACCAAGATGGGACCAAATAAAGATGTTGCGAGACTTCTTGCTGTTGATGGCAATGTTGAGTGGTGCTCCGAGGAGCTGTGTGCTTACGAATATGACTGGTGAAGAAGTAGCAAATGCTACTAATTGCTCTGGTAAAAGGGTCATTAAGGTAAGAGAAAAACTTAATTCTTCAAAGAAGAAAAGGAAGTTACCGGTATGCCTTACAAATGTTACTTCTTTAGTACTTTTTTACCTTCAATTAGATGTGTATTTGTAGATCTGAAAAAGCTACTTAATTCATAGAGATACTAGGAGTTGAAAGAAATCATGGCAGAATCAATGAAGTATCTAAACTTGCAATAAACCCAAGATAATTAAACTGTAGGATACACGTTTATAAAGCCAGATTTTATTCAAAATTGTTTATGGTGGTATTTCAATGAAGAGTCTACTTTTCTGCAGGTTGGTGTTCACAAGACAGCTCGTGTTTATGGCAAAGCACAAGTGATCATTCGGGAGGATCAGTGGAAATATTTCACAATGTACGATGAAGTGAGGCATCTCTCTCCCGGTGGTTCTCAGTCAGTGGTAAACATGCAGGCACCATTCTTCCTGTCATCTAAGGGAAAGGGAGTAAACAAGCCCAGTACAGCACTCAATGAGTCTTGGAAGGACTTTGGCCTGCCAGGCAAAATCTCATCAAGGGCTATCAGGAAGACAGTGGTGACAGCAGTAAGTTAAAGACGTCGTACTTCTTTTAAAAGAATGTTTCTCTTTTTGTATCTCTCTCATTTTTATCAGTAATTTTGTATGGAGTTTAGGATAATTCATTTTATGTACCCAGTTATTCTTGCTTGTCCCATGCAACCATAATGAAAAACGACCAGAGCTTATAAATTTATGAACTTGTTAGATCTTGACTTTTAATATTAAGCATTCGCCTCCATGTATAGGCTCTAATTGGGGCAGATTTTAGTTTTTTCTAATGAAAAGAGCTAATTTCACCTCTTTTAATGTGTACTGAAGTCTCTGATCAAGTTTATGCTTCCGAAATACATACTGATACTAGATGCATGTGGATTGATGCCTAATTCTTCTCACAGCATTTCATTCATTCCCTACGATGTTTTGTGTTCTGTTACAGGCACGAGATGAATTATCAAATGAGGAGCGGCAAAGAATCGCTAGTTTCATGTGCCATTCTATAGAAACTGCTGATCACTACTATGCTGCGAGGTATAAGACCTCACAGAACATCGAATGTAGAGACCGAGTCTGGGACATGCTTGTTGGAGAGGTAATAATTTGTTAATTACCCATGTTCCTTACATTAAAAATATGGCTGATTCCTTCTTAATTAAGATCTCAGTGATTTCGCTTGTCGATTGCCACAAAGTGCTCTGTGTGCACTATTATTGATATACCAAGACGAACTTTGAGTTTGATTGAGTTCAATGTGAATTTGCTTATCAAATTTTCATGAACAAAGGCCAATTGTAGTAATGTATACATACTTTATTCATGATCTCCTGATGAAAAATGTCTCCCTATGTACTGAAAAGCTTGTTGGGGATCGTCAAACATTGCAACAGCTGACATATTCATGCTAATTGCATATCTCCCAAATTTGACATTGTAAATAATGTCCCATGCAGGGAACTACAAGTATACCATGTACTCTACTTGCAGAGAAAGAAAATACATGAATTCAAAACATTAGGGAACTTGTCTGTTGAATGCAAACTGAAAGCACTTTTGTTGTGATAGGTTTGGCCTAAATTATTATTTTTTTTGAATTGTTAATGTATGTGCATAACAGGAAGACCAGCACTATGCCGATCAGCAACAACAGCACAATTTGAGGCAATCACCCCAGCACAATACAGAGGCAACGGAGAGTGTGGAATCACCCAATACAGAGGCAGCAGAGAATGTGCAGTCACAACAAGCCCCCCTGACCCAACACCTACAAAATAAAACCAGAAAGGTTTGTAAACTGCTAACCCCAAACTTTCTAAATTCAAAAACAGCATTTTGTTTTTAATATTTTTTGGTTTTTAATTTTGTTTTGGGGGGAATGAGTTTTTATAACCCTTCCCAACAAAGTTTGAATAATCAGGGTTTGGGCAGTTGTCAGTCCACTGCAACATTTCTGAAGCAGACTACTTTTACACTGTTCGAGCCTTCAAGTTGACTTTCAGGTAATATGATTGACTATGGTAATGGCTGATTTGAAGAACAAAAAGTTGTTTACTGCTTCCAAAGTTTGGAGCAATATGGCAGAAACATGGTTGCCATATTTGGGGTATTAATCACCATTAGCAATATTTTTAGTTTTCTTCTCTTCATTTTGTCCCATTTGCAAGTTTATTAAGTGATAATGTAATATTAGACTTGGTTAGGTGGCTAGTGGTTTGTAAGTCTGCACTGTTTATCACAGATGCAATATTCTATGCTTCCTTGAAGACATTCTTGTGATTATTTATATTTTCTTTGCCTTGACTGTACTATTCAATATTGCTTTTACCAGCCAAGATCTCGCTTTAGACTGACTAGTTCTGAACTTGAGGATATGGAAAGAACCGTCCGCGCTGTGCTCAACAGAACATGCTTCAAAACAAAAAATCCAAAATTCAGGGACATAGTGAGTATTGTAGTTATTTCCAAAAGTATTTAGCACAAGTAAATGAATAATTCATAATGTATGAAATATTGCCAGTTAGCTGTTTGCTAATGTATCATTAGCATGTTATGGAATATTATGTCATGTCAACTGGAAGTGTTATTAGGAAGAATTAAGATAATTTCGTTATAATGTAGGCATATTGTCTTATCTCTCGTTTTGGGGAGTAAATATAGTAAAAATAATTTTGTTTAACTGATATTTCAAAGGATATAACATCTGAATATTTACACTACATGGTTTATCTTTGATATTAAGATGTGTTTACTTTGTGTCCTTGTCAAATGACCTTTAAAAAAGTTTTATGAGGTTTAAAGGTACTATGTCCTTTTTGCAGCCAACCTCAAATTCTGTAGAACTTTGCAGGAATTATGAATATGTCATGTATGTCCTATCTGTTAAATGTAAACGTTAGCAGTGTCCTCATATTCAAATTATGCAAGGAAACCCGTTTACTTGCTAGACTTCACTGTCAGACACTATTGAGTGACTGACTGGCTTTTTTCTTCTTTGGTAATAACATACATGAAAAGAGTTGTAAAGGGTACATGAGCATTTGTCTACATCAATAACCCACTTCTTGTGATGGCCAAGATTAAACTGATTGAATCTTTGCGCAGCATAAAGCGTATGACCATTCGGTACAATTGTCTGAAAATCAAGACTATTACTTTTGGGCTTTATAGCCCTAAAGTCGATTTGACAACTAATAGTCATTATTTTCCCACTTGAAGACATTTTCAAGCCCCACCTTTTTTAGGGAAGTTCTAAATTAGTAATATCTTTTAAATGCAGTTGGAATTTAACTTTTTCATTTTTTTGGCCTGCAAATGGGACATAGTACCTTTAAGGGAAGTGACAAGAATTGCATATTATTCAGACATTTTGGTTTGACTGTTGATTAAACCAATTAATGTATTTATTTTGTTCAGACTGATGAAGCTTACCCCCTAATAATGGCAACTACAAGGCAGAAAATGTCAAGGCAACAGTTCTATGACAAGGCTCGCAACATGGGCCTGAGAGATGGTAAGATTATTGTCTTAATATATCCCAAGTCTTAAAAATAGTGGAAACCAGTTGATACCAATTAAAATGTTAACATGTTTTTAATGGTTTCAACTGGCCAGTTATAGCACCAGTGGATTCCAGTTTATTCTAGTTAAGAAGTCAAACAATATTTCATGATACCAGTAACGACCAGTATACAAATACCAGTGGAAACCAGTAAAAGTACCAGTTGGAACAACTATCCCCAAATGGTGCTAAACTAATTCAATTAACATCCGGTTTCCTATTGGATCTAACTTGTTTCAGTTTGTTATGTTGCTTTCAAGTGAAAATAAAATTTCCCACTTGAAGCAAGTCCAATTACATTGAATGTTTTCCAGTTGAGACCAGTAGAATATATCAGTAGCCAATGGTATTTTCAACTGTATAAGGAAACTAACTACAAAAAGTTAACTGACTGGAATCAGTTAGTTGAGATCAAATGGATTTCAACTGGGATTAACTGGATATTTTTTTTAACCTGATGTATGATTTGGAATATGCTTGTCAGGACTTTTAAACAACCATACAAATCAAATCATGCCAAACTCATTTAATTGGAGGAAAGCAATTGCAAGGGAACGCCTTCCTCTGGTCTCTCTTTGCAATTCAAATTGAAATTGGCATTTACATTATGTTGGCCTAATGCATGTGAAAATGTGTAAGAAAGTGTGTTGCCATGGAAACATCAAATAGTATATATTTGTTGAAACAATAAATCTCAATAATGCAATACGCTGGTGTGGGATATAAATGAACTTAACTGATATTTCTAGTTTATTATGCTTACTGTTTACAATGGTTTCATGAAATCTTAGGATCCTTTTACAGCAACTGCATATCAGAGGCTGAATTAAGTTTGCATAACATATATACCAGAATCTGATTCAATGGAATCTTGGGTAACCCGAATGTTGAGGGATAATCTAATTGTTTCAGAATACATTCTAATGGGATAACCTGTCACTTATATGTGTGTTTTTGTCTCTCTTTAGGGCTTTGGTGACTGTATGGTGGATCGTTCAACATGTTACATTCCCTACACATCATGATGTCTTCTACCAGAGATTACTAGAGCACTCCAGAGTAAACAGAATAGTTCCAGATTCTCAGCACATTATTATATTTCTTTTGTTACAGAAGGGTTCATGTACCACTTAGGCAGCCATTTTTTTTTTTTTTATGAATTAGCAAAGATTTCAAATCACCCTTCACCAACACAAGTTGATGTAATTTTCTTTGGGCTAAGGCTTTTGATAGAGTTGACCTTGTTTGCATTTATATAAATCACATGTCTGTTGAAATATGCTCTCGTGGATCAGGTCCTCCCTATTAAATAGGAAACAAAGCGTTTTTATGGTGCTAAATTTGGTTACGCACATGTTAATAATGTAAAAAATCACGTCATCGTGCTAAAACTAAGACATTCATTTAAGTCACCAGTGACCAATAGCTATTTAAAGTACCTTGAAATGAAGACAAGGTATATGTGTTTATATCCTGTATACAAGATTGATAGATTTGAGCTGAGTAAATCGCCTTCAAGCACAGTTTCAGCATAATCTGAATGGTTGTCAGCTGGTATTGTATAAAAAGCATCTCATGCTATCGTGAGCAAGAGCAGCTTGCTATGATAAGTTGCATCCGATTGTGTATTGTTATGTTTATTTTTTCAGCTCGTGACATTACTAGGGAATATGAAGGTCTGGAGGATTTACAGGGGCGGATCTTAACTATTTGCAGACAAATTGTGGGGAAAATGTTTTTAAATATATAAAACATAATTATCTACATGAAACAGTTAATAATTTGTTGATTTATGAACCAATATACATTGATAAAAGTTAATATGTTTTGACATAATAGTGAACTTTTAAGCTTCGGGGATGTACACAAGTACAGGTGTACCAAGTTTGCATATTGCATTTCTGTAATAAATAAGACAAATGAAGTCTAAGCTGCCATTACATGCCATATCAGTAAACATGGACGGGAAAATAAGTACAGTAAGAGGGATAGTGAACCAGGAAGCTTGCGACCAATGGTCAATAGTTCAATGGTTAAGAGATAGCTTTGATAAATATGCCTTTTAACACAATGATCCACAATATATATTTCAATAAATTTGTTAAGGATTTTTTTTGTCAGAAAACAGGAATGTTGGGATGAGAAATAACGGTACTCATTTTGTTACATGGTAACATATTAGTGGTATGTACGTTGTAAAGAGTAGCGGATATATCTGTAATCATTCAAGTGGGCATATATTGCAACACACTAAGAGATCGGAATGTTGCATCCTGGGAAAGTTGATGAGAACAATATGAGTAGTTCAGGACTGAGATGAAGCTATTTCTGGGTACTGGTCTGGTATACTGTGGCGTTAAAGCTTCTTCAATTTAATTGGATGTTTTATTATTGTTTCGTCGCGGCCAGCGGCTGAATTGAAACAAGATTTACAGCATAATGTAAACAATGAAAATGTACATTTTTTCTTAAAATGTAAAACATTGAAAGAAACTCAGTTATATAGAGGAAATAAGAAGGTTTATAATAATAGTCGAGATTTAGAGGTACTAGTCTACCAAAGTTTTATATATTAGGTCAGCTTGTTATAACATTATTATACATGATCATAATAATAATAATGGTGGCTACTTGCAAAGCGCCCAGGTCCGTCACGCATGATGTGATGTAGGTAACAAAACCTTTAATTTTTAGTTAAGTTGGACTGAGTGAAATCAGATTTATATTTTGAAGTAGAATTGAAATTCAGAATATTTATTTGAAATCAGAAAAACATGATGGAGAAAACCATGGAGAAATTACAAAACAATTTTTTTTTGGTTAATGATGTGTAGACTCAATAACGAAAGCAATTGAGAGTGTAATAGTTCAATTTTATTCTAAAAGCATTATAACATTGTTGAAACTAAGCTAATAGATGAAACATAGAATATTGAAATTTATCATAATTGTATACTAGGGATTAATTAGACATCAATTTAAGGGGTTTTGTCATTGTGTAAGTTTTTTCACATTGACTCTGTACTACGTTGATATTTGAGATTGTGTATAGTTTTATCTCATGTAACTTTGACATTGTTTGTCTGTACTCAAAGGTATATAAAGTGCATGTTTAATAAATCCTTAAACCTGTGATACACAAGAGTTGGCGTGTCAGATGCACGGCTTTTGGTTGTGTGTGGGTGTGTGCGTTTGTGAGGATGTTTGTGTGTGATGTAGGTCCCTTGGTCAGAAAATTTCATGATGCATATAGGCAGTACAGCCCAAACATATATGTCCGTGTGTAAAATGAATGCAAAACAAAAATGAAATGAAATGATCGAAGGAAGAAATAAAGAAATAACGAATCAGAGAAAGAATTGATGAAAGTTTGATTAAAAAAACCTAAAAACCCATTCAAAAGTGAGGACCAGATTTCCTCTAAAGGGATGCCTGTTTGTGATGTAATATTATGACCATGCATAGCAAGGGCATTTAAATGGTGTTGTTGTTGTTGTTGTTGTAATCGTAGTGCTTAACTCAGCAAGCTGGGGCCGGTTCCTCGAAACCGTCATAAGTATAACTTCTTGACCATCCCATTCAAACGTGTGATATAAAATATATAGAATTAACACGCGACTGTTTCGAGGAACGGGCCCCTGGATACAATTCCTCGAAAGAGGGCGTCCCGCATTTTCGTATCAGGTTCATTTTTACACCTCTTCAGACTATGTTTGAAATGAGCCCTTTTGGGCTTAAATAATAAGATATCAGAGATTAAACTATAAGTAGAAGTTTTAATAATAACATTAAACCATTTTCCTGCAATATTTGTCATAAGAATTTGTTAAAGAACCATCTTCTTTAGGCGTCCCACACTTCCTTTTTTAGTAATAATTATATATCGCTGTGTGATATGCCATAGGATTAGGGTTAGGTACATTAGGGTTATGGTTAGGGTTAGGGTTGAATAAACGTCTTACTGGCCAAAAGCCACAACATTTTCATTACAAAACATTTATATCACCATTCCACACATGATTATGAATCGTACAAGCTGAATTTCCTTGTTTTGAATAAAATGTTGGCAGTTGTGTTGTCCCATACTTCCCCCAACGAATGAAAAATGAGTATAAACAAAAAAACGCATATTTTGTTTTTCTCATAAAATTTACAGGATTAAACGTCGAGAAACTACTAATATTAAAGATTATTGCATGTTATAGCTGTTTAGCATTTTTTATTTTTTTTTAATCCACCCCAAATTAAGATTTAGACCAATTTGCATGCTGCTAAATCATCGTCCTTTGCAATTCTTTCATTTTAAAACTATTTGCCAAGTATCTTCTTAAACCCATTACAACATATAGGGTAAATCCTTTAAAACAACGAAATGAGAAACAGCGAATTAAGATTGCATGGAAGAATTCACAAAATTAAAGCTTGACACGATAATATAAAGGATTTTAAAAGTAAAAACGAAATTTGGACCTAATATCTCGTAAAAGAAAGGCGTAATTGATGATTCCCACACTTCCGATCGTGTACAAAATAAATGGGCGGAGCTAACGCGAATTAAGGTGGAAGACTGTGATCCTTTCTCACTTTGTATTTGTCCCACACTTTCTCGCCCGGAGAGAGAGAGAGAGAGAGGAAGAGAAGGGGGGGGGGGGATATTACATGTTTTTAATATAAGCTTTAACAATATATATATATCGCGTAAAAAATATCAGATATTTATTTATTACGAAATTGACAAGGATCGAGATTCTGCATGAGCTTCAAGCCGTGACGTAAACATTAAAGGACACGCCCCCCCCCCCCCTCCCCGCCTCAAAAAAGAAAGAAAAGTGCTCACTTCCGGTTATTCACCTGCTGATTCGCCGCTAAATATTTTCTCACGAATAATTCGCCCCTGCTTCACCGGGCCATACCGAACAAGCCATTATACTATACAGGTAATACAATAAAAATGATTTAATTCAATTCAATTTAGTTTAATTCACATCTATTACAAAAGATACAAATAGCAATTAAATGTTAACAGGTCATACATTTAGATCTGTGTCTGAACAAGCCATTACTTAGTTATACAGGTAATACAATACAGATGATTCAATTCAACTAACTTTAGTTTTATAATCCACATCTATTACAAAAGATAAAAATAGGAATTAAATTTGAACACATCATATATTACCTGTGTCTGAACAAGCCTTTATGTTCTACAGGTAATACAATAAAGATGATTTAATTCAATTCAATTTAGATAAAAATAGCAATTCAATTTGAACACATCATACATTATCTGTGTCTGATCAAGCCATTTTGTATATACAGGTAATACAATAAAGATGATTCAATTCAATTCAATTTAGATTAATCCACATCTATTGAAAAAAAAAGATAAAAATAGCAATTAAATTTGAACACATCATACATTATCTGTGTCTGAGCAAGCCATTTTGTATATACAGGTAATACAATAAAGATGATTTAATTCAATTCAATTTAGCTTAATCCACATCTATTAAAACAGGTAAAAATAGCAATTAAATTTAAACACATCATACATTATCTGTGTCTGAACAAGCCGTTATGTTATACAGGTAATACAATAAAGATGATTTAATTCAATTAAATTTAGTTTAATCCACATCTATTAAAATAGATAGAAATAGCGATTATATTTGAACACATCATACATTATTTGTCTGAGCAAGCCTTTATGTTATACAGGTAATACAATAAAGAGGATTTAATTCAATTCAATTTAGTTTAATCCACATCTATTGAAACAGGCAAACATAGCAATTAAATTTGAACACATCATACATTATCTGTGTCTGAACAAGCCGTTATGTTATACAGGTAATACAATAAAGATGATTTAATTCAATTACATTTAGTTAAATCCACATCTATTAAAAAAGATAAATATAGCAATTAAATTTGAACACATCATACATATCCCTTCCTGTCTCCTGCACGAGGTGGCGCTACACCTCTTACATCTTCCACTTAAACAAAAAACATGTCTAATAACCAAGTTGAATTAATTGACCTTTACTCATACAATCATTTTCAATTCTGTAGTTCCCATCAAACCTACCATATTAACTTAAACATTCATGTATGGGTGAAATTCCTGTAATGTCGTTTTATAACATAGCATCTGTATTTAAACATGCGCTGAACAGAAAGTGCTTACTCTAACCAATGTACTTTGAAATGAATGGTGGTGGTTATTGGTCAAGTACAATACTGTCGGCATAGTAGGCTAGTAAACAATGCAATAGACTGAAGCAGTGGCATAAGCATTTAGACAAATTGAAAAGAAATACTCATCTATAATAATAATCTCCTTTGCTTTATAATTGGACAAATAATGGTATTTTGGCAAGACATGTCAATAAAAAATAACCATAATAGTAATAACTGTTTTTTCTAAAGCGCTTTACCAGTTATAATGTTTCAAATCGCGTACAATATTAATATTGCCCCGGTCATTAAATTCAATCACTATTCCACACATTAATGTGCCCAGTCTCTACTCCCTGTGGAGCAATCCATTTGACATTTGTATCCTATCGGTCACTTATTTAAAACATGGATGGAGAGGAGCAATGTATATACAGTGTCTTGCTCAAGGATATAACTTCCGTGCCGGAGTTCGAACCAACGACCTTCGCATTCCCAGTCAAGTGATTAAGCAACCCGACTTCGACACCTCTACAAATCAAACGTTATATTTACATTAGATTTCAGATGAATAAAGACTTAATCAATCTACAAAAACAATCACGAAAGTCCATTATGAAAGAGCTTCATCAGGATGGTTGTGATAATGATTTTAGAGTTCTTGTATCACATCCAAAAGGAAGTGTTACCTGTAACAGATCACGCGGCCTAGGAAAATCACGTTATAGTCTGGGATGGCACGCGCCTCGTAGCGACGGAGAACCAAGATAGGGCCAGTAGGATCCAGGAAGCTATCTGGATCAAACATTCGACTGAGAACATGAACCATGACTGACGGGGCGCATACCAGCTGTCTGACATAATGCCTATTGCTCCGTTTAGTCTCATTTCACAACGCCCCCTATCGTCAGAGTCAGCAGCCTAACATGCCTTAGCCTAGGGACGTTTTTTTTTTTAATCGTTAAAAATTCATTTTTTGTTTAAACGAAAAGCACATCCACCCCGACGTACGTTATCACTAGCTCTTTCATTGGACCCCTCATGTCTCATTGACTTTTGAAAGTTCACCCACCGTAATTTTTCAAAATAGGTTGCAAGCTCGCCATTGCCTATAATACACATGTGAAACAAGTCGAACTTTGGACTCAGTCTGCCAAGCGATTATAAGATTATAGGTCAAGCACACGAAGGATAAGAAGCATGAATTATCAATTATCACTTCTGCTTTGTTCATTATGTCCATTTCATCCAACCCCCCCACCGTAATTTTTCCATGTAGTAAAAGCAAACATTTTGCCGAGTTTAGCCAAAACATGAATATTCATGAACGGTCAGACAATACAGCCTTTTAGTACGTAACGTATAGTGAATGGGAATGGGCGATGATCCGTCCAGGAGGTAGAGGTCAGTAGTTTGTGCTGGCAATGTTCACGCGAGCGAAAATGAGACAATCAGAGCAATATTAGTACGACGCAGTAATCGCCAACACGACAACCACTGGCGATCGGAAATTGGCGGTTTATCTCAGTCTGCCGATTCGCGTCTGTGGAAGATGTCTCAACTCTAGACATCGAAACCGTGACAGGTAAATTTTCCTTTTGAATGTGATAAAAGAACTCTAAGAAAATCATGAAAATCCACTTGTTTTGTCAATACGTACCTAAAATAAAACTTTTGATTTCAATATAAAAAAAATTCCTCCGAAAAATTCAACTGCGTTCGTCACCAATGTGACCTGAATTGACCTTTCTGACGTAATTGGCAAACAAACTACTGTTGGTCAGAATATAATACAAAATATAATCTCTAATATTTGGCAGAGAATGACTGTAACGTATCCTTCATATTGAATAATTGTTAATCGCATTCGAACATGTACCAGTATATACAAAATGCGCTATATAAATACATTATTATAAATAGTGGTAGTAGTACTTGTAGTACAGTGTAGTAGTAGAAATAGTACAGTGTAGCAGTAGTAGTAGTAGTATTAGTAGTAGTAGTAGTAGTAGTAGTAGTATTAGTAGTAGTAGTAGTATTAGTAGTAGTAGTAGCAGCAGTAGTAGTAGTAGTAGTAGTAGTATATACATGAAACAGCGAGGGGAATTTCTCGATTAATTCCAATGAAACCGCTCGCGAAGAGTCTATACTAGACCGAATCGTAGTACGAGTCGGGTACCTAGCAGTGCAGTGCAGTGTATTATAAAGGGAATTGTACTTAACATGTAGATCTAGAGAAGGAAATGAAGAAAGACATCACAAGGAAAACAGGAAAACAAAATATATAGATCTCTCATGCAATAAACAGAGACGGCAGAATGATATTATATGCGACACCATGGCACAGAGAGCGTGAACATTAGCATGCCCTCTGCCACGTACTAACAAGTACATCGACAACACAAGTCATTTTCAGTACATAAACACTGCGCTGCACACGTACTACAGACTAGACTCTCCGCGAGCGGTTTCATTGGAATTAATCGAGCTTTTCCCCTCGCTGCCGTGTAAATAAAAAATACGCCCCCGGGACAGCATGCGTGTTCCCAAAATCTCCGGTAAAACAAGAGGTACTTGTTTCACGCGACAAAGTCCGGCCCGCCATTGACTTTCACACCGGAGATAGGGGTGCTTTAAAAAAGAGGGAACATGCATGCGCATGCCCTACATAACACTGAGTGGGAGGGGGTGGGAGGGGGGCAGATGTGTCAACCATACATCAATATTTTTGCAGAATGATTCAGGAAAAAAAAAGGCTTTTTCTATTACTGCAAATGTATTCCTCGCTGACTTTCACATCTTACCACTTCCATCGAACATCTACATTTTGGTTTAAAGGGAAGATCCACCCTGATAATAAGATGGTTTTAATTAATTTAAAGCACAACAATGATAGGAACAGTTGTGAAAGTCAGAGCTATGCATTTGGGAAGATGCGATCAATCAAACACAAATTGTTTCCGGACATTCAATTCCATGAACTTTAATTTTCTTCGTTCCTGACGACGGAATAGATTCCCCCCATACAGGAATTGAATAGAAACATATTTGCATTAATCTCTATATTGGGTGCATATTTTCATCGGACATTTTCTCGTTGAAAAATAATAATGTATGTTTTTTGTTTATAGTACAGAGAAAACGGGAGGGGAGCTCACAAAATACTTCGATCACAGAGTAGCCTATTTGTGTTTGATTGATTGCAACTAAAACAATTCAGCCGTTCGTTATTTTTAATCGGAATTTCCTCAAACTGATCTGCTCTTCTAAATTATTTATTTGTATTAAAGCCAAGTTAATATCAGTGCGGACTTCACTTTTAATAGTAGCACGGTTGAATACTTCATTCCTGGGCTTGAGGGTGACGTACTGGTTGCCTGTCGTGGCAGCACGTTCCATGTGATTCGGAATTGAATATAAGTGCAACGTGCTTCTGTACATTACATATCATACAATTGCTTTCAGGGGTTCATTCTCATTGAGGGGAGTTCATAGCCGTGTCACAAGCTCAAATAAGTTTAACTCCGTTTCTTCCATCCTTTCGACATCAACTTAATGAATTTTCTCTGGCAAGTTAGTTTTGCACAGTCACGATGTAGAAGTAGTTCCTTTCCCCACATTTAGCACACGCTTCACCAAATTGCAGAGCATTTTCTGACCATCTTTTCATGCTGTTTTTCACAGTACCTGTAGCGTTTCAACATCTTTGGTGGTGACTTTGACATCTGTTAATATCTGACCTTTGTCCCTTTAGATGCATGTACCTCTAGGTTTCTCTGCATGAACCAACAAAACTATAATGCTTTAGTCAAATCATTTTAAATTTTGATCGACTTACCCATTCATTTAGATGCTATAGCACAATAAGTATTTCAATAAGTGAATACGTAGATAAATAAATGAAATAATCAATTAATATATAGATATATTATTAGATAAATCAATACATGAGTAAATAAATATGAATACAATTGATTACATAAAACAACAAATAAATTTAATCATAAATCAAATCGTTATGGTTCAATTGTTAATACCAAGTACTTCGAATCTCATAGCCGCTTCTCTAAATATTGTTAAAGGATGAAGCGTGACGTATCGTGCGGTTACTGGCTCAGGAAACAGTATGGTCACATTTGAGGCAGCATCATAATTTCCTGCATATGTCTGAATAAGAACGAAAGCGATTGAGAATGTTAATTTCTTATAATAATAATTTAAACAATAATAATAGTAATAATGATAATAATCGAAATGTTTGTATTAACCAAGAAAAGCCTTATCATTATCACTGCTGCTATTCCCAAGGGCCCTGCAATTCATATAACCCATGGAAACTTCCAGGTACCCATTAACACCTGAGTGGAAGATGGCAAATGTTGATTAATGTCTTGCCTTGAATCCATTGGTATAACCCTTCCATGAGAAGCGCAATTCGGGCACAGAGATTTCATTGCCAAGGCACATAACTAATTGGCTTTATTGGAACTATTTATATTGTTTTGTTTTAATCCTTTAATTGTGCATACTAGGAAATTCATCCTTTTGTATGTAATGATATAATTATGTAGATATGGGGAAATAATTGCATGCAAAAACAATACAGAAATTTGACAAATACATCAGTAATAAAAGACCATGAATAAAAACAAAATAAGATGAACAAAACATTTTCTGGAAGCGCGAAAATGAAACTCACTTTGCGTACTCCACACTGCTCTTCCAGAGCATAGGTCCAATTTGTATTGTCACTTGAGTAGGAGATTTGGAATGACGTAATCCTTTGGTTGAATATGGACCGTCCCTGTGTGATAACACCAGTTACCAGAGTATCCTCACCGAGATCAACCTTTGTGTGATTTTAACGATGACAAAAAGAAAATATATTAATATATCCGATGGCAGATTATCTTGCGTTTGATAACAATGCTAATGTCAAGCAATATATGTAAAATATATGAACCCTTTGAACACCGTGTTGCTTTCAATTTGAGCAAACCGAAAGATTTGAATGATAGCGATAGCGGGGTTTTCTATTGAAGGTTTGCCCTTTAATGTTGTATTTAGGGTAGGCCTGAAGAAAGAAATCTTGTTTTCGTTGTAGGTTGGGCCTGACCAGCCCTTAAACTTTTTTATTTATTACAAACATAATTGTTTCTCGAAAATAATATCGCTAGTGATATTCGTTTGTCTCGCAATGTGGTCAATAAGGAATCTAAAAGATCAAGACGTTTCGTATGCTACTGCGATATAGATTATCAGGTGATAAAAACTATTTTAAGCAAGGGTCTTTTATACTTTACGGGAGGACCGGCGGAGCACCGTATGCGTCGACCAATAGGCCTGGTGCATCAGCCGAACCAGCGGCCGAACCAGCGGCCTTGGTGATTGGTCGATCACCGTGTGCGTCGACCAATAGGCATTGGGCGTTATTGTTCCAATTATCGATCGAATTATAGACCGCTCCGCCGGTCCTCCCGTAAAGTATAAAAGACCCTTGCTTACAATAGTTTTTATCACCTGACGAAGTATCGCAGTAGCATACGAAACGTCGTGATCTTGATTCCTTATTGACCACATTGCGAGACAAACGAATATGACTAGCGATATTATTTTCGATACTATATCCGCAATGAGTAATTTATTTAGCATTATAATTGTTTCTATTAATACCTCTATTTGTAACATCGGTATTTGTACATACACATATATCTATTATTTTGTAGCATACGTCATTGTACCTTATAAAATAACTGTCTTAGTCAGGAGTGCTGTCAGGGTTTTGGGTGTCTACAGACTTGACATTTTCCAGGTGTGCTTATTTTCTATGTACGACTTTATGTGATAATATTGATTTGAATTTATTTATTCACCACCATTGAAAACATTGAAACAAAATAAATATAAATTTACAATGACAATGCCAATATAACATAAACATGACATGAATTAAAAAAGATCTACATTTGCCACTCTCCACCCAGGTGTTAAATTGGTACCCGGTAGGATGCAAAAGCTAATGTGCTTCGATTAGCAAGTGCGCGCTTGTAAAAATGACGACTGGCTGGAATGCTCCCCAGGGAGTGGAGAATGTGCATACATTGTGTGCGGGTAAGCCTGAATCCGATGACCGGGGTAATGATATATATATCTGTAAAGCGCTTTGATAAGGCCTTCCTGAAAAAGCGCCATATAAGAAATAGTAATTATTATTATTATTATAAGTAAATTTAGTGTCAAACAATAAATGGCTATTTACAACGAGTTTGTGATCGATGGTAAAAAAGAGTCAAAGAAAACACAGGCGCTAGTCGAGCCTGACTCTTATTAAACAATACATGTTAAACTTAATGAGTGATGATGTATGGACAATCAAATCAAGTCAAAATCAAGATGATGACGATGATGATGATCATGATAGTAATATTTAAGGAATAATAATAATTATAATAATAATGGTGAAAACAAAGAAGAAACAATACCAGGCTGCTCTGGTAGAGCTACCAATCGTATTTATTTTTATTATCACTTTTAATATTATTATTATCAAAATATCATTATCATTAACATTATTGTTGTCACTGTTATTATTCTTTTTATTCATATTATATTATCATTAATATTATATGATATACACTGTTGGTCATTAAGGTAGAATAATTATTGTTACCCCAATTTATTGAATGATTTTGACAAAGATTTATTCCTATAGATCTAAAAAATAGTATAAATTCTCAGATTGTATTGAATAATAATTTGCGAGTGTTTGGTTTGCGTGACTGCTAAAGCATGTGTGTGCTACTATGCTAATCAACTAGGGGACCTACGTTCTTAATTCATAACTGACAGTAATGAGGATTAATGCCTCACAAAAGGGCAGTAATAAAGTTGATCGACACTATTGTGATTATGTGGCCTCATAGTAACGAGGCCATTGCTTAGCCACTGAATCATGACTGTACGTAGCGGGGATTAGGGTACGGGGCCGCCACCACAAATATTTAAAAAGAAATGGCTATGAATTATCAATAATTCATTGCATTTTCTCCCGATCCCCAACAGGACAAATTCTTCTGTAGGGCCATGCATTATGGTTAAGGGCTTTGCCACACTGAGTATTGTTATCTGTTGGGGATCTGGGCAAAATGCAATGAATTATTGATAATTTATTGCATTTTCTTTGTTTCAGTTTATTGGGGCGAGAACTGAAATATCTATCATCTACCAGTGTACTGGTTCGAGGGACGGTAAATGTATTACTAGTGGCTGATCGTGTGTTTCACATGGATGTGTGCACATGGAGTAGATCACCTGACTAATATATTATATCCCCCTTTCGAATGTTTTCCTTTTTTCTGGTTGTTTTGTTTTTAAATTTAAGCTTGATTCACCATGGACTGATTAAACAGTTAAGTTTAGACGATACATTCTTTTAAAGATTTCTTCCTGTGAATGCATAAGTCCCCTGCCCGATTCTGACAATGATAGGTCTTGATTGAGATCAAACATGACACAAACGTCCGTCCGACCCTAACGTTTACAACAACCATCCCAAAGATAACTCCATTGTCACGATCACTCAACAGTTTCAAGCTTGGGTTCTCATTAAAATGATGGACACTGATTCATCAGTACTTCCGCGTTGTTATTATCCAAATGATGAATACAAGCGGAGATAACCTCACTCAATTTTATAATGCGCATGCTTGAAGCTGATCCTCGTTTTTTGGTTTTTGTTAGTCGAAGAGTCTATACGAATATAGAAAGCATCGAACAAAAAAAGAATAGTACATGACCCTCAGGCGCGTTGGAAACGTGCTCAAATGTCGAAACAAACATGGCGGAGGTTCATGTATACACATGAAATAAATCATATTTTATTATGTTATTCTCTATTTTATTCATACCTCTAATCAGTTGGCCCATTTAAAGCCAGGCAAACCCTTTTACATATTTTTCTTCTGGTAATCTTCAAAGGGCTATGCAGCTTAACACGAAGAGAAGGTTGATATTCGTACATTCTAGCTGTACATAATTTATTCTTGATATGGGTATACTTTAATTACCTTTATCCACATATTGTTGTCTCCAACGGCGGCGATCCATGCACCGGCGGATACCCATCCACTGGACTCCTTTGGAACGGCAACTTCATTCAGCCTTCCTCTGTAAGCTTCATGGCCGGTATCAAAGATCGATGACGAGGTCAGACTAGAGTCTGGTATCCGACCATCTTCCACGCCAAGTCCCTCGCCGAGGACAGGGGGAGTGCAACCAAGTTCCGCATCGAGGTTCAGCGACGCTGCAAAAAACAAAAAACAAAACCTAACTGACCTTTTAACAAACATTCTTATATTTCCTACTTATTTGCAAGGCAAGGTTGTCCTTTCAATATATTTTTCTTAAATGTAATCTGGAAATCTACCTGTCTACAAACAAAAGTATGTATTAATAAAAACAAACGAGCAATAACTACAAAACAACAACAACACATGGATAACATAGAGAATTGGGATTGGTACAAATCTTATAATTATTAGTTATCATGATTATGAAAAAACAGGTATGTTGATTTTTTACTTGTTAATGAAATACCTGTTATATAGGTACACATGAGTTACTTTTAGCAATAATTTCCTGTAGTGCTTGAGCATGAATGTCTATGGTGAGATTTAATCACTTAAAATATTCATATTCTAACAGATGAAGGCCGGCCTGTCCCGCAACATCTCGTAACCCAAACGAGAATTCCCAATTGAGGGAAAAGAAAATAATTAATCCTTAAGGGTGACCTTTTGGTAATTGCCGATGAAATATAATTAATCTTTGGATACGCGCTTGACGGAATGTGATCAAATTATCACCGTATTCGTTGAAATCCTAAATTAATGAAACCCTACCACCACACAAGGGGCCCACTATTGGATAACGTCGGGAAGCTTTTATCTGCTCTCAAGTAGTATTCGCTTAAGACGGACAAGGTGCCACCATCAAGGGTAATTCGCCGGCCCACCTGGACATTTCTTGAGCTTGCTCTCGCGCTTGGAGAGCCTTCGGGAAAGGGCGATTTATGACGGATGAGTTAAACCCATCGCACGCTATGCGATTTGACTACTACCTTATCGTGGAGGTATTTGTAACAACATTCGATAGGAAAAATTCGAGCATGTACTTAATCTGAATGATCGAGGATCCGAGTAGTCATATGAATTAACAAATCTAAATTTCGAAGGTTTTGAAACTTTATTTAGAACAAGCTAAATCGGCTCAGACTCGTAGTGACGTCAGGTCAGTAGTGCGTTTGTCTACGATTTGAAACCGATTGGGCTTTTATTCTGACTAGAACTTAGAAGAATCAAATGCACTACGTGTGAATAATGTTCAATTTTTAGGTATTACAGTCAACGAATTTTTCTCATGGAAACCGCATATTAGTAGTATCTGTACTAAAGTATTAAGATGTATAGGAATCATATCAAGGCTTAAATTTATATTACCACAAAACATACTCGACACTTTGTATTATAGTTTAATCTTGCCTCACCTAACATACTGTAACTCAGTATGGGGGCATACTTTCAAAAGCCATCTTTCTAGATTAATAATAATTCAGAAAAAAGCAATTAGACTTATTACATCATCCCCATATTATTGTCCGAGTATGCCATTATTTAAGAAAATGAATATTTTACCAATCTCTGAATTAATTTATATGAACTTTCTTATTTTTATGTATAAATACCAGTCTAGATTTTTACCAAAAATATTTGAAAATAATTATGTTTACCCATAATTCGTCTGTACATAATTACAACACTCGTCAATGTAAACTATTTCATCAACCTAAGGTTTCCACTTCTATGGCCTCAAACTCATTCCGTGTAAAATATATTAAATTGGGGAACAGCCTTGATCACAGTATTCAGCAAAGCTCAACTCTTTCAAAATTCAAATTGTCTATAAAAAGATTATATCTCACCAATATTTATACGTGCTAATTAATTCGAATTTTCTTATGAGCTCTCTCCACTCCGACAATCTTCTCTTTCTCTTTTCTTTTCACCATGCCTACTTATTCTAATTATTTTCTTATGTAATACTGACCCCCCTCTCTCTCTCTCTGTCAAGATTCAAGATTCAAGATTCAAGATTATTTTATTGGTCCATGCATGCAAACATTACATAGAAATTTTGCTTCCAATGGCTTTTTTTTACAGTGAAAATACAAATGATAGAAAATACAATATAACATTTAACAATAGAAAACTATGAACATAAATATGGATAATTATTTATAGTGTGCATGTGCCCCTCAATTTCTTATTTCCTACATTTAACATGCGTCATAAATTAAAATGTCTCATAATATAATATTTTATTTCTCGTCAGCTCCCCCCCCCCCCCCCATCCGCTAGCTCCCGATCCACAGATGGTTTTGGATTTGCAGAAAATAACAGGAATAAATACATTAACATTCATATTTCATGATTATAAATGCGAGATATAATTACGGCAACACTTCTACAGTAGAATGAACTCTTAACGATTGAAAAAATCAAGTTAACAGTTTACCGGCACAAACGTATGAATAACATGCGTCATAATTTAGAATGTCTCATAATATGATATTTCATTAAAATGTCTCCTTATATATTTCCCGTCAGCTCCCCCCCCCCCCCCCATCCACTAGCTCCCGATCCACATATGCTTATGGATCTTGCAGAAAAAATGAAGTTAACAATAACCGGCACAATCGTATGAATAACATGCGTCATACATTAACATGTCTCATAATATGATATTTCATTTCCCGTCAGCTCACCCCCCCCCCCCCCAATCCGCTAGCTCCCGATCCACGGTCTCCAGCTATCCGTTTGATTGCACTTCAATAGCAGCTATTGAAGTGCAATCAAACGGACAGCTTTCAAAATCAGCAATAACAAATTCAAATCCAGTAGGAAATATATAATTATAAGGATAGGTATAGGTAGCCTAATGTATACAGTTATCGCGTCACAGTTGAATTATACACATGTATGGAATTAGGGATGAATGAATTACGAGAACGTGAAAGGCGAGTACGGGGAGGGCACAGTCTTATTCCAGAACGGTTGAACCTGAAACACTCATTGAGAGGATGAGTATTGTCTGTCATTATAACTTTAACTTTTGCAAGTAAGCGTTTTTCATAAAGTGCTGGAACAGGGGGCAGATCTGATCCTATAACCCTCTGTACGACTCTTCGAGTTCGATCTACTCTTCCCTTTTGCTCGTTTGACATGTTACCAAAAGTGCAGATCAGATTGAATGTCATTACTTTTTTTTCATGGTCAGTTTTTATTATTTTCTCTTTTGAAACAAATTATAATCATAGTACAAATTACAATCATCATATGTAACGCTCACTGCAAATGTAATGACATTATAAATCAGTATAAATTTTTGTCTTACAAACGGCTTCAAAGGAAACTTACATAGTTAGTTCCTTTACATCATATTCGACACAAAAATTCATATTTTCAAAGAAAACATATGCAGTTGTATAATCCAATTTTTTTTTGTTTTAACAATGTAGCAACTTATACTTCTTTTATACTGTTGTCCTGAGAGAAAAGTTTTCTCTTTTTGTTAACCCTACCCGACCTCTCCCTTATCCCCCTCCCTGCCCCCCCCCCCCCCCTCTTAACTGGTGGACGACTGGCTCTGGGTTCCAATTGTTTGTCTAATACTCAGGTTTTCCCATTTAGAAAAATGAATAGTGAGAGTTCCCCTAATTGTTGCCAATTTCCTTTCTTTTACTTTATCCCCTACTATACTATTCTTTATTTCATTAAAAGAGGGTGGTTTTTGAAGTTCTCTATTTCTATAAATCAGATATTTAACAAGAATTAAAACATGATTCATTAATTGATATTTTCCTTTGTTTCTCTCCTCTTTCCCATACAGAATTTCCTCCAAACTACAGTTATGTATTTCAAAGTCTAAAAATCTCGTGCACATTCCCCACACATTACGCTTTGGATGATCGATTGGTAGAAGAGCTTCAGGATGGTTCTATCGATGTGAAAGCTCTTTAGTTTCCGTAAGAAAAACATCCTTGTATTCGTTTTCTTTTGAACAGACAGACAGTTTTACTTCCAAGAAAGCTTATCATCAATGATTGTTCCCAGGTGTGTGCAGGGGCGTCGCTAGACCTTTTTCAGTGGGGGGTGTAGAGGCCAACGATTACCGACAAAATAGCCACCAATTACCGACAAAATTAAATGTCCAATATCTAAAAATTCAACCCTATAAACCTGGGGCCGAAGGCTAAATTGTTTTTCCTATGGACTATCTATAGTACTTGCATAATTATATGCGCAAAATTGTCATTTTCCTCGACGACATAAATTTACGAATTATTTCTTCAATTTAGTCAACATCATAGCTATATATTTTAATGCAGGCGCGTAGCTAGGATCTTATTTTAGGGAGGGGCGGTAGTGAGTAAGAGAATCACTTAAAAGCGCGCTCATTAGGGAGGTGTGGGTGATGGGCCTCCCGCGCGAAGCGCGGAAGCTTAGACGTTTCCTTAAATTATTAGGAAAAGATGACGATTAATAATTGTACCGTTTTCGACTATTAATCCTTGGATGAAGGAAGTCCCCCCCCCCTCATCACGCGCGAAGCGCGAAAGATTTGACGTTTCATTAAATTATTATCAAAAAGAAGACAATTTGCTGTACCGTTCTCGACTGTTTATCCTTGTCTGAATTCAGTTCCCCCCTCCCGCGAAGCGCGAAAATTTTGACGTTTCCTCATATTATTAGAGAAAGAACAGATTCGTTGTACCGTTTTCGACTCTAAATAAGCCCTATTAATTTTGTCTGAATTCAGTTTTCCCCCCTCGCGCGAAGCGCGGAAGCTTTGACGTTTCCTTAAATTATTAGAGAAAGAAGACGATTCGTTGTACCGTTCTCGACTCGTCTAAATGAAGTTTTCGCCTTCCGCGCGAAGCGCGGAATTTCGGGCGTTTCATCACAATATAGAGAAAGGAAGACGATTCATCGTACCGTTTTCGACTCTTATTAAGCCCTCATCTGAATTCAGTTTCCCCCTCTCGGGCGAAGCGCGGAAGCTTTGACGTTTCCTTAAATTATTAGAGAAAGAAGAAGATTCGTTGTACCGTTCTCGACTCGTCTAAATGAAATTTTCCCTTTCCGCGCGAAGCGCGGAATTTTTGGCGTTTCATCACAATATAGAGAAAGGAAGACGATTCATCGTACCGTTTTCGACTTTTATTAAGCCCTATTCATCTGAATTCAGTTTCCCCCTCTCGCGCGAAGCGCAAACGCTTTGACGTTTCCTCAAATTATTAGAGAAAGAACACGATTCGTTGTACCGTTTTCGACTCTAAAAAAGCCCTATTAATTTCGTCTGAATTCAGTTTCCCCCTCTCGCGCAAAGCGCGGAAGCTTTGACGTTTCCTTCGTTGTACCGTTCTCGACTCGTCTAAATGAAGTTTTCCCCTTCCGCGCGAAGCGCGAAAATTTTTGCGTTTCATCACAATATAGAGAAAGGAAGACGATTCCTCGTACCGTTTTCGAATCTTATTAAGCCCTATTCATCTGAATTCAGTTTCCCCCTCTCGCGCGAAAGCTTTGACGTTTCCTCAAATTATTAGAGAAAGAACACGATTCGTTGTATCGTTTTCTACTTTTAATAAGCCCTATTTGTCTTAATTCAGTTTCCCATTCTCGCGCGAAGCGCGGAAGCTTTGACGTTTCCTTTAATTATTAGAGAAAGAAGACGATTCGTTGTACCGTTCTCGACTCGTCTAAATGAAGTTTTCCTCTTCCGCGCGAAGCGCGGAATTTTTGGCGGTTCATCACAATATAGAGAAAGGAAGACGATTCATCGTACCGTTTTCGACTTTTATTAAGCCCTATTCATCTGAATTCAGTTTCCCCCTCTCGCGCGAAGCGCAAACGCTTTGACGTTTCCTCAAATTATTAGAGAAAGAACACGATTCGTTGTACCGTTTTCGACTCTAAAAAAGCCCTATTAATTTCGTCTGAATTCAGTTTCCCCCTCTCGCGCAAAGCGCGGAAGCTTTGACGTTTCCTTCGTTGTACCGTTCTCGACTCGTCTAAATGAAGTTTTCCCCTTCCGCGCGAAGCGCGAAAATTTTTGCGTTTCATCACAATATAGAGAAAGGAAGACGATTCCTCGTACCGTTTTCGAATCTTATTAAGCCCTATTCATCTGAATTCAGTTTCCCCCTCTCGCGCGAAAGCTTTGACGTTTCCTCAAATTATTAGAGAAAGAACACGATTCGTTGTATCGTTTTCTACTTTTAATAAGCCCTATTTGTCTTAATTCAGTTTCCCATTCTCGCGCGAAGCGCGGAAGCTTTGACGTTTCCTTTAATTATTAGAGAAAGAAGACGATTCGTTGTACCGTTCTCGACTCGTCTAAATGAAGTTTTCCTCTTCCGCGCGAAGCGCGGAATTTTTGGCGGTTCATCACAATATAGAGAAAGGAAGACGATTCATCGTACCGTTTTCGACTTTTATTAAGCCCTATTCATCTGAATTCAGTTTCCCCCTCTCGCGCGAAGCGCAAACGCTTTGACGTTTCCTCAAATTATTAGAGAAAGAACACGATTCGTTGTACCGTTTTCGACTCTAAAAAAGCCCTATTAATTTCGTCTGAATTCAGTTTCCCCCTCTCGCGCAAAGCGCGGAAGCTTTGACGTTTCCTTCGTTGTACCGTTCTCGACTCGTCTAAATGAAGTTTTCCCCTTCCGCGCGAAGCGCGAAAATTTTTGCGTTTCATCACAATATAGAGAAAGGAAGACGATTCCTCGTACCGTTTTCGAATCTTATTAAGCCCTATTCATCTGAATTCAGTTTCCCCCTCTCGCGCGAAAGCTTTGACGTTTCCTCAAATTATTAGAGAAAGAACACGATTCGTTGTATCGTTTTCTACTTTTAATAAGCCCTATTTGTCTTAATTCAGTTTCCCATTCTCGCGCGAAGCGCGGAAGCTTTGACGTTTCCTTTAATTATTAGAGAAAGAAGACGATTCGTTGTACCGTTCTCGACTCGTCTAAATGAAGTTTTCCTCTTCCGCGCGAAGCGCGGAATTTTTGGCGGTTCATCACAATATAGAGAAAGGAAGACGATTCATCGTACCGTTTTCGACTTTTATTAAGCCCTATTCATCTGAATTCAGTTTCCCCCTCTCGCGCGAAGCGCAAACGCTTTGACGTTTCCTCAAATTATTAGAGAAAGAACACGATTCGTTGTACCGTTTTCGACTCTAAAAAAGCCCTATTAATTTCGTCTGAATTCAGTTTCCCCCTCTCGCGCAAAGCGCGGAAGCTTTGACGTTTCCTTCGTTGTACCGTTCTCGACTCGTCTAAATGAAGTTTTCCCCTTCCGCGCGAAGCGCGAAAATTTTTGCGTTTCATCACAATATAGAGAAAGGAAGACGATTCCTCGTACCGTTTTCGAATCTTATTAAGCCCTATTCATCTGAATTCAGTTTCCCCCTCTCGCGCGAAAGCTTTGACGTTTCCTCAAATTATTAGAGAAAGAACACGATTCGTTGTATCGTTTTCTACTTTTAATAAGCCCTATTTGTCTTAATTCAGTTTCCCATTCTCGCGCGAAGCGCGGAAGCTTTGACGTTTCCTTTAATTATTAGAGAAAGAAGACGATTCGTTGTACCGTTCTCGACTCGTCTAAATGAAGTTTTCCTCTTCCGCGCGAAGCGCGGAATTTTTGGCGGTTCATCACAATATAGAGAAAGGAAGACGATTCCTCGTACCGTTTTCGAATCTTATTAAGCCCTATTCATCTGAATTCAGTTTCCCCCCTCTCGCGCGAAGCGCGAAAGCTTTGACGTTTCCTCAAATCATTAGAGAAAGAACACGATCCGTTGTACCGTTTTCTACTTTTAATAAGCCCTATTTGTCTTAATTCAGTTTCTCATTCTCGCGCGAAGCGCGGAAGCTTTGACGTTTCCTTAAATTATTAGAGAAGGAAGACGATTTGTCGTACCGTTGTTGACTCTTAAACCTTGTTTGAATTTAGTTTCCCCGACAATTTTAAACCCTCTGATTTCTTTAGCTGATATGATAGGAAAGTGAGACTTCGAGAAAATACAAGTATTGTAGTTGTAGTCACTCTCGAAATCGTCACAGCGGATAAAAAGTCACAGTTCGTAGGGAAAAAAAACTTGTCGGCCGACCGACAATATACATCTCACCGACTTCAAACTTCTGGATTGATATAGTACACGAGGATCGAGCAAGAATACCGACACAGCTGACCCGACACAGAAACATATTTATCCGTGTCTTTCTCGCTGCCTCGACGAGACGACTCCACCCAACAACTTTCTTCTCTCTTTTACTCCCACTCCTCCTCTCTCAGACTCTTACCTCCCCTCTCTCTCCTCTCTTTCATCCCCCATTTCTTTTGTTTCCCTTTCACTCTTTTTTCTTTCTTTTTTCTTTTCTTTCTTGTCTTTCTTTTCCTTTCTTTCCTTTCCTCCCTCTTTTTCTTTTTTCTCTTTCTTTCTTCTCTTTTCTTTCCTTTCTTTTCCTTTCTTTCCTTTCTTTTCCTTTCTTTCTTTTCTTTTCTTTCCCTTTCCCTCTCCTTTTTTCTCTCTCTTTTTTTCCCTCCCCCTTTTCTCTTTTTCCCGACGGCAGCGCAATTTTACCGACAATATCCTGACAGGTGGGGGGGGGTGTCGCACCCCCACACCCCCCCCCCCCTTTGGCGACGCCCCTGTGTGTGTACTCATGTACCTGCTCAATGACGTCTCCATGAATACGGAGTGGCTCATGTATTGTATTGCCTTTCCGGAAGTCAACGATAATTTCTTTGGTTTTACTGGTATTCAGTGATAGGTAATGGTTGTCACACCAAAGGACAAAGTCTTCAACTTGGGTCATTGAACAGGTAGCCTGTTATCACAGTATCATCGGCATATTTAACTAAACTGCAAGAGGATTTGGTGCTCGTGCAATTACTTGTGTACAACGAGAAAAGAACGGGAGATAAAACGCAACCTTGGGGAGCACCAATGTGGGTCGTCATTTCATTTGACTGATGATTCCCAGCTTTGACTGACTGGATTCTTGAACTGAGGAAATTTTGGATACATAGAACAAGTCTCGGATTTACATTCATATCAATTAAGATTCGTACCAGACAATGAGGAGCGATCGTGTTGAACGCACTCGAGAAGTCCGCAAAAAGTGAACGAGTGTACGATTTAGCACGATCAAGATGCTCATATATCTTGTGGAGAAAAACAAGGGTAGCATCTTCAACACTTCTATTTGGCAGATATGCAAATTGATATGGATCTATTTGACCCTGTGATTCTTTTAACAATTCGACGAGAAAGAGCCTTTCAAAGCTTTTCATGATGTTTGATGTTAACGCCACCGGCCGGAAATCATTTGGTTCCTGATCTTTGTTTTTCTTAGGGATAGGTATAATTGTGGAAGTCTTCCACAGTTTGGGGATAACCCCTGTATCCAAGCACATTTGAAAGATACGACATAACAATGGAGCTAACTGTTGGTTACAGCACTTCAGTAGTCTGTTACAAATGCCATCTGGGCCGGTTGCTTTGTTTACCTTTCCTAGTACCTTTCTGACATTCTCCTCAGTTACACATATTCTATTACTACCACCATCAATCTGTGAAATTAAGTATTCTAAGTGACCTTTCAATTCACTGTTTTCCTTACGAAAGTCATGTACTTCGAATCTACCATAAAAACGATTAAGTTCATCAACAAAGTCTGCAGAAAAGTCAACTGGCTTTTTCTTGCCTTTGTATCCCGTAATAGATTCCATCGCGCGCCATGCTGCCTGAGTGTTGTTCTGCGAAAAGTTACGTTCAAGTTTGCGTTTATAAGCCAATTTACAAGACTTAATCTCTCGGTCAATCCGTGTTTGAACTTCTTTAAGCTGACTTCGATCGCCGTTCCCGAACACCTCCCTTTTTTCCCGCAGCAGCTTCTTCAGCGAACTCCTGACCCATGGTTTATCATTAGGCCAAAAAAAAAAAAATTGTTTGGTTGTCCTCGATTGCTTTTCTGGAGTAGGGGCGGGCGGGCGGATTTTTTTTTTTTTTTTTTTTTTTTTTTTTTTTTTTTTTATTCATTTTTTGTGTGTATTTTTTTTTTTTTTTTTTGTTGTTGATTTTTTATCTTCCCCATTTTTTTTTTTTTTTTATAATTTTTTTTTTCCATAAAAAAATAAATAATTGGGATCGTCAAGCATTTAAACAAGCAAAGTCTATAAAACACTTTAATATGGTAAAAGACTAGTTTAATGTACAATGAATATCAAGACCAACACAGAAAGTATTTTGGGCTTTGAAATACAGCACCTTTTAAATCTCCATTGTACTACTTATAGCTACTTGCGCCCTCTATGTAGCAAACAATGCCTAATCGGTGACCATTGGTCCCCATGATCCTCTTTATCTTATATTAACTGAAAGCTGATTTGATGAGATAACCACCTGTCCAGTGACCTTGCAGGGTGGTCTAATCCCTCCTGTAAACTAGTACAGATGGGCTTTAAAATGAGTTTAAGAATGCTCAGAACCTGATTTGAATGAACAGGATTTTGACATAATAAAAATGGCAAGTTTAATAAATACCTAATTGCGTACTGAAAAGATCAAACTGGCAACGGGACGCATTTTGATCCTTGCAAATGCATAAAATGGTATGTTTGGCATTTAAGATTGCTCCCCCCAAAAGAAATTAAATTAAATTAAAAAAAAAAAAAAAAAAAAAAAAAAAAAATTGAATTAAAAAAAAAAAAATATTAAAAAAAAAAAATAAATACGAGCGGCCCGAAAATGACGAGCGGGCGGTCGAGGACAACCAAACAACTTTTTTTTTTTGGCCTTAGCATAAACTCTTTGTTCCTTCACGGGTATTATTGTCTCAGCACAGTATCGAATGTACTCAACCGACTGATCCATTGTGTTGTGCGATTCGAAGAACAGATTCCAATCCGTTGATTCATAACATCCCCTAAGTTCATCTATTGCTTCCTCGGTCCAGCACTGACGAACTTTTGTTGCCGGCTTATTTCTTTTGAGCTTCTGTTTATACGACGGCGTTAGTAAGACATTGTTGTGATCGGATGCACCGAGCTGTGCACATGCCTTTGTTGTGTATGCCCTGGGAACATTTCCATAGCAACGATCTAGAGTCGCATCATTACGCGTGGGTTGCGTAACGTACTGATCAAAAGTAGGTAAAACAGTTTCAAGTGTGCACTGATTAAAATCCCCGATGACAAATTTCGGGCTATCAGGCGAAATAGCTTCCAAACGGTTTATCCTATTAGCAACTACCAGACTAGCCTCCCTCACGTCTGCCCCAGGATGGATATAGACAACCATCACAAATAGCTGGCTAAATTTTCTCGGCAGATAGAAAGGGCGAAGTCCGACAATCATAAATTCAATATTTGGGGTACACAGTTTTTCCTTGATTGTCCAGTCATTACACCATTGCTTATTGGTCTCTTTCTCCTTCTCTCTATATATTCCTTCCCTATGATATTTTACTCTATCTCATCTATCTTATCTTCTCTTAACTGTCGGCATATGGTTATGTGTGTGTGTATACTAGGGTGTTTGTATGTCTGTGTGTGGATGTCTACCTGTATATGTCTATTTATAGACTAGAAGCTGTTAAGACGATCACAATTTCCTAATTTATATTTAATTTGCTGTTTTATAATTTTCTCAAATGTTTAGATATTTCTCTCACAAAGTTGTTAATTGTATATGGTATACCGGGGCCCTGCCTACAAGCAACCTGCTTATTAATGGTATCCTTCTATGTTTATGTTTATATTGTTATTTTAATACAATGTGTGAAAATGTTATATTTTTTCTTTTTTTTAAAGGTGGAAAATAAATTGAAACTGAAATTGAACTACAATTCCGTTGATACTATTCTTATCATTATTCAGAAGCTAAATTGGGAAGATGATGTTTGTGTAGATTTTCATATATATATAATATGTTGCCATTTTCATCTTCGAAAATCGAATCGCAGGAGGATGGTGTAGTTTGCGGTGGGGCGGTTCTTCTGAAAATGATAGAGGGTCGGTCTTAATAGAACATTGAATTATTTGGGTGATTGATAACACCAGTTACCGACTAACACCAAAATGGTTTCACATTCCCCTATGATAACCCACTGCATTGTTTCTTGGAAATATATGACCAGGACTGGCCATAACATCACATTATGACATAAAAACTTTCCAGCAGAATTGTGTAAGGCTGGCCTTGTGCAACATAACAAATGATATAAACTCTGGTGTTCTGGAATTATCAAAATTTGAAGAAAAAAGGAGAATATTAAACCATGCTGAAAGACACATGCATAGCCCACATTAATGGAGGAATGGGACTGCACACAAGTTTTTCGTCCAGAGTGTTCAAGTTTTGACCATTTCTTGCAGAATGACGAGAGCATTTTAAGAGCAATGCCGTTCAGGAGACAATTCTACTATAATATTCTGTTACACTAACATACAAAGGGAGGGAAAGCTCACGATTTTATTTTCATTTTTTTCAGCACCTATCAATTTTAATAAACCTTCTCTTTCAGTAACAGTCCTACTCTGCACTTACCTATAGCATCAGTTAGAGGTCCATACCCATATAGTTCCATCCTCAAAGAAATTTGACCGTGATTGGTCTTTGGATGGATCCGGAAAGAGCGTCCAACTATCGGCCTATCAAGCGTGTGAGTCACATAGCTATCAGGGTCGTAATTTCCCGGAAAAATCTGTAAAAAGTAAATTGAATGAGAATGACATTAAGTAATATTGGAAAGAAAACTCATCCTTAATGAAGCTCATCGTTAGTTCATAACCCTTTGCGGCCTGTAAATTAATAAAACGCTGAATACACGAATTGTTGTCAAGAAGAGCCAACTACGTATATCAGGGCCTTTTTTTTCCTTCTTCTTTTCCCCCCATTTCTTTATCAAGTCCATATCTAAGTATCCAGAACAATATTGTGTAAAATGGAGAAGAGCTACCTGAGTTCTAACCCTAACCCTAACCCTAACCCAAAACCTCCCTATCAACATGGCTAGCTTAACCAAGGCGTCATTTTTGAGAGTTTTTTTTTCTTGTTTCTTTTACAACTTTGTAAAAAACCTTGTAATTAGTTGCATGTGTTGTAAAAATAATCCTCTGTTGTTTGACATATATAGGCCTATACATATTTATGTATATTGCTATTTTCCCCTTTTTTCTGCCCATTATACTTTTTTTTTGTCACCCATTATTACATAAAACGAGAAATGGGAGATCCTTTGTCCCATGGAACACTTAAGAGGTCACACTGTATATCTCTGATCACAAAGACCACTGATTAATAGCTTTTTTAATTTAATTGAGGAACCGCAGTTTTGGAATTACCTTAATTAATCCAGAGTATACGTTCAAATAATCAGTCCAAGCCGTGTTGTTAAAACTAGACGAAAAAGTGTATGACGTCACCCACTCATCGTAGTTTGTTTTACCCTGAGTCGTTATGGCAGTTACGATATAACTAGACCCAAATTGGACCTTCATCCAAGGGGATGGGTCGGACGAGTCTGGGAGCCAGGTTCTCCAATTGTTCAGGCGGCCAGAACTGCTGCAGTGGATCTCCGAGTGGCAGGAGGATTCAGAAAAAGCCGAATCGAAAAGAGCACCACTTTCAAGGCCGAGTGGTCGACCAGATATATCACACGGCTTTACTGTTGAAAATAAGGTCAATAAATAATTAAAAAAAAAACATATTACGGAGTAGAAAGACAGAGGCCTAGAAGTTCAAATAAAACACGAAAGTGAAAATAATATTTCACACCATACCAAGTCATAAAACCGTCATTATACGCGCGGTTGCAAAAAATGCAACAAGATTATGACATCTTAAAAAGCATTTGACCGTCCTGTAGGTGAGGAATTACATTTTATAAGGATATAAAATCGAACTAAATACTATAGAGATAACATTTCTTTTCTTCAAAATGTACATATTTCTAAATGTTTACAAAAAGATCACATGAAATAGCATCAGTTCCCATATAAGTCAAGCGTACACATTTCGCTTTTGTATTTCGCGACAAATATTTCCACTAAGACAATGTCATGAACCTGTATTTAAAACATCTTTTAATGATAAGATGCAAAATAAATTATTTCGAGGAGGTTTTGAAGTAAATTATGAGTTCCGTACTCTTTCTATTCATATATATTTCAATCATTATGACAAACAATATACCGTAGGAAACACAAGGCATAGTTTTAAAGAAAAAAATAAACCGTGTTTCGGATTCAACTTTATATCTAATTTAGGTTATGCAACGCACATTGAAGATATGAAATTAAATTGATGTGTGTGTAAATTATATTATTTTAATTCTTAACCCCTTTGGTACCAATAATTGATGTTAATTTGAGAGCTTGCGACAAAACGGTCAGGCGCCAGGTGTACGCCAATTGTGCAATGATACTATTCAATGCACTTCTCTCGTAACAATGATTCGTAACAATAAAATCACTTTGAAATATTGTACTCATGAGCTTACATTAATTTATTGAATAATATTTCATGATTTGATTGTTGCACATGGGTATTAATATATTTATGTATCAGATTATACAGTTTCTTTGAATTTGCGTACATTATTTCTAAAAGTGTTTTCTAAATGTTTGTACTTTTATTTGTATTTGAAATCAAACCTCAAGTTTCGTTTGCAATTAAGAAATAATAATAATAAAAGTTGGAAAATGCTGCGTTATTATCATCATCATCATCATTATTATTATTGGTATCACTATTATTATTATTATTACAATTAATAGTATAATATTATCATTATTATAATTATATTTTATCATGATTACTTTTAGTATTACTCACCGGGGCAACACACTATGGAAATAATTTCACTCTCGTTTATCAGACCCACTTTAATCTCACTGTACCAGCAGTCGGTGATGTTTGTGGCATTAGCAGGGCATATCACTGATTCGGCTTCAGCAGGGGCATGAACGGATGAGGACTCGTACAGTGGACCGCTCACCGTCGCAAATACTCCTTGTTCAATAAAGTTGAAGTAAAATGTAGGATACCAGAGAAGTCACAATATTATTTTGAAGAAAATAAATGCAAACCACAACAAAATTATTAACTTAATCGAGTACTACAAAAATGTATATGTGATGACATACAACATATGCAATTATGGTAGGCTCCCGAAAAAAAAGTTTTTAAAACTGGTAAGAATTAGAGGAATCAGACTAAAGAGGGAGAAAATCAACAAGAACATGGAATTTAAATCTCCATCTCGACCAGAATATATTTAGTCTTGATTATAACACCAGTTTTTGACAATTTAAAAATAAGAGTAAATACATCAGTAAATAATTGTGTGGTAATATTTTCACAAAGACTCAAACACCTCCATTGAATCTCAAAATAATTGGAAAACTAAGAAGGAAGTCCACACTTTCAAATACCTTTGGTAAACTAAAGCATCAGATTCGAAAAAAGTTGTCATGAGATAAATGAAAGAATTGTAATGGCGAGGGGTACATTTAATCAAATGAAATCCGTAATAAAAGTATTAGAACATTACCACGAAAACCAAAATCCGTAGCTTTAAGTCATTATATCTGATAAGTTTTTCTCTACTACGGGTGTGAGTATTAGACATAAACAAAGATATTGAGAGAAGATTAAAGGCCACAAAGACCTGGTTGTTGAGAATGATTATGAATAATTCATGACCAGAGAAGATAAGAAATGAAAAGTGTTCAGAAAACCATCACTCATCAACACAATAAGAAAGAGGCAAATGCAATATGTTGGTAACATACAGAGAGGATGATTTAGAAGGGAACAAAACAAAATCATATTTATATTTAACAGGGAAGATTGCTGGAAAGAGAAGCGGGTTAAGAAAACGGCTGTTTATGAATAGCTTATAATAGGAAGAAGTGGAGGGCCATTAAGGTGATAATGATAATGTCTTACCTTCAAACCCTAGATACTGACATGCCAATTGGGATAAGTTCTTGTTCCAATGATCTTGATTCACCAGCACGTACGTGTTAGGACTGGAGCGGGCTGTTAAGGCAAGCGTTCCTTCATTTTTCTTTTCACCAAGAAGTTTTAACGAATTGATGGTTACATCTATATAGTTTACAATGAAAATAAGACGAATATATTATGGGGGAAAAGAGAGAAAACGGAGTCAATTAGTGACCCGGGAAAAACAAGTTTTAAACAAGACTTTACGGCGATGTAAAGTGTCATAGATACGTACTTTTCCCAGCTCTCCCATCAAAACATGAACATCCAAACTGTTTTTGCGTAGGGCGCTAAATTGACCAACTTACATGTATATTTACATCAAAGTCACTAAGTACTCAAACCTTAGTCGTATTAGAACACGTTTTTTGTGTGTGAATGCAATTAGTGAATAGTTAATGAACGATTTGTGATCTACCACTCCTATATTTCTAGGGCCAGCTGCTAAAATGAAAATTCGGACGTCGTAATGTAATTAAATTGAACATTCGTTCCCGTTGGACGAAGCGCAGGGAAATTCAACGAAAAGGATGTCACTATTACGATACGCTACTTCACTGCATGCAAATATAGATTCCAATTAAAGTTCATTTTAATAGCACTTCATACAAAGTATTTCTGGAGTCCCTGTGAAATCCCCCTGGGAACTCTTAAATAAACACAGTTGATGACAATAGCGCAGACATGGAGATCTACACGGTCATATGACCGCATTTGTTGATGAACTTTAAACGATTGTGTTCATCATACCATACAAAACAGTAGATTATTCATAAAACACTTAAACTTGTCAAGTAAGAGTATCCAAGGGAATATTCTTCTTCTTTTCTTCATCAAGGGAGTCAAAATACATGGCGACTATAGACAGGTGACGTTTATATAGGGGTGGCCACTATTAAACTGGTTTGACCGTACTTATTATTTCATATACTTAGCCAATAATTTTCCTCGGATGTTTACCATGATGGTCTTCAAACCAGAGGCAGGAAAATCTTGTATCATGTACACAGATCGCGCCAGCTGATCGCGATGAGGGAGGTGCGGTTGTTATGGTAACCTACCCGGGTGAGGTTTTTGCGGATGGCTGGTTAAGACGGTGTCCATGAGCCAGGCAAAAGCTCATCATGTGTTTTACGATCAGACCCCCCACTGTTTCTCATCGAAATGTCGCTCGGGTGAGATCGAAAAAGTTATATTAGGACGGGGCTTTACTTTTGTAAAAACCATGCTAGTCATATTATCTCGCCATGCTCGGTATCTTCACAGGTACAATCATTTCGATGTTAGACAAGGGTCCCTCCCCCCTTACACAACAAATCATTCACCTCCCTTTGTATTACTTACCTTCTTCACACCTTTCACCACGGTGGCGCTCTAAACAGAGACAAGTAAATCCTGTGTCCGTCTCCTCGCAAGTGTCTCCATTAAGACAAGGGTTTGAGAGACATGCTGGTGACAGAAATAACACAGGGAGAAAAAACATTGATGAGAAAGTGAATAACCCAAAAACAGTGGTGTAAAAACAAGGGACGGGAGAGGTCGTGTCTAATCCAATGGCTAAGAAATAAAAATAAATAAGAAAGCGAGAACTTGAGAGAGAACGGGAAAAAAAAGGGGGGGGGTGACATGAATTGAAACAAATACGCCTGGACAACTAGATCCCCCCAAACAGTAGCCTTGTAAATTCTTATTTCGTTTTCGAGTTAGACCGATGCCCCCCCCCCCCCCCCCTCAACCATCAAATGTGACGGAGGTGTGCCCTAAGTTCCATTTAAGTTGACAAAATAATGCTGACCAGATCTGGGTTTCCGACACAGCCACTTCAGAATGTCTGTAATCAGTCATGCGTCATTTATTGATCATGTTTTTTGTTGGTAACGTGGTGGATCTGCGTGCTCCATAACGCACAGCGGAACGCTTCCGTTCCTGTTTATTCAACAGCAGCCCTGATATATTATGCTGTTTGATTAACTTATATTAACACCTTTTACGTGTGAACGGGGCAATTCTTGTAATACTGCGGTCCGTGAAATTGCGCCTGGTTGGACGCACTTCCAGTCATATGCAGTGCGTCCCAGAAAGAAAAAAATAAACCGAGAGGTATCGATGCTTCATCATAACTTAATCACAATTGTAATTAATAAATGAAACATATTTGTAAAGCTTAGATCCCCATCTTTGTTTCATGTAACTCATATGATTTCACGCATGAGTGATTGAAACAATTTGAGAGGAAACCAACAAATTTTTAGGCGGGCGGTATCTTAATTTCAAAGAGAAAATCACATTTCTAGAAAGTCCATTTTCTACCCTTTTAATAACATGAAATATTAAAATGCGCTTATCTCGAAATTCACTTTTGTCGCTGCGTGGGCTACGAGGCCACTTCGTGAAAACGGTGACGATATGATACCTCAATCAGGAAAAATCAGCCAGGAATATCAAAGTTCTTTTTGTTTAAAGTAGTGCTTGCGTTACATAATTTGATCAAACAAATTCGTTTTAACTGACTGCCTGCCGAAGCAAAAAACATAGTTGACAAAAGATTTAACTCCGTTTTGTTGACGATTAGCCATGCACAAAGGAAACGAAAGACTTACTCATTTACATATAGGTGGAGAGGGACAAGTATGCCTTGCCAAAGCAAGTTTTAGTGCCAGGCTGAGATTCAAACCCTGTATGGTTGAATTAACCACTATAATTATCACGACACCCCCTATTATTGGATATAAAATTGTAATTATATTGAATAGATGACATTTCTGGTGATACAATGCCTGGTCACGTTGATAGGGCAATCCACCAGTCATAAAAAATGGTTCTTCTCCACTGCCATATAAATATGAATTGAAACAAATGCATTGTTTTGGCTATAGCCTTATTTTTTGGTTAGATGTCGTTTTTACAACGGTTTGAATTTGAATTTGAATTTCATTAGTAAATTTCATTCATATACATGAACATTTTGTTTCACAATACATATATAAAACACTCATATAAGCAAGAAAATCAACAAGTGCTATAGTTTCTCGAGTAATCACAAATTAACAATAAACATTGTAGCTTGTATATACAGTGGTAAATGATATTCCAACAAATAATTATATGACACGTGCCAACCTTCTACCAGGTTTGTAATTCCGATAGTTCGTTTATTCCGGAGGTTTTTTAATCCGTTAGTTTTGTAATTTGGAAGGTTCATATTTCCGAAAATGAAATAGGATTTGTTATTTCGAAAATGAAGTAGAACAGTATATTATTTATCGGAATTATAAACCTTCCTTATAATAAAACTTTTTTATTTCAGAATTACACACATTTTCAGAATAATAAAACCTTTTTCAATTTCGGAGTTATGAACCTTCGGAAAAAAACGAGGCCTCCCCCTTTTTTCGTGCCGCCTCATTTCGGGGATTTTGCATAAAATACTACCTGGTTCGGTGCAATAGTAAAGCCGGACATCATCAGAAATCGGCAGGTCTGCTGGGAGGTTGGATATTAACCAGTCCAAATCGGGTTGCATCGGTTTCGGGATTAATTCTACAGTCTCACCGCTCTCCACAGTGATCGAAGGACATGACATAGTCACATGAGGACAGGCATCATGTACGTCATGTAATGCTACAATGAAAGTGAGTTAAAGAATGAATTCATTGACAAATACATTGATAGATAAACACATATTTAAACGAATTTATAAGTATATAGAAGTAGATGTTACTGAATAAATATATGAATTAATGAATAAACAAATAGATAGATAACATTTAATGTACGTTTGAATGAAATACACTTGATAAACAACCAATACATGAATGATCAACACCTATCATTGGCTGCCAACATTGTTCTCAAAAGCTCATTCACATCGGATAAGGTTACCGAACAAAATGGTCCAATATAACAATGTGTTGTATATGCATTAATATTTAAAGCAATTTATACATAGCAATGGGGTCGAGCACACAAAATCTTTAAATAGATCTTTAATCTGATCCCCACTCAATTTATGTTACTTGTGGTTCCAACTCCTGATTTGACTATGTCTATTTTTTTATATTTATCATATGCGTTCATACGCAACTTTATGTAATACATACAGTTGCGTATAAACGTATAAAACCATATACTATATGTTTTTATATATTGAGTGAATAATTGAACCGAATTGAACTGAATGAAACATTAATAAATTTTGAGCAGCGGTTTGCTCACATTTTTAACACTTCAACGCTACCTTTGCATCTGGGGTCGAGGAAACCTACAGCACAATATTCCCAACTTATCCCAGGATTGATGGTGTAAAACCAAGCAGTGTCACCATTATCTGTAAATGCTAGTGAGACGCTATCTAACATAGCTTTTAATATCGTAACAATCATCTTGGACCCCAGTCATATCAGATTAAAAAAATCGACATTATTGTTTTCAAAGTGGTACGTAGCTAACATTTGTAAAGTAAAGCACGTGATTACAAATGGTAGTTGGACAAACTCGATATTTTAAATAGCAAAGTTGGGATTCATTAATTATTATTTGAGTTCGAATACGCAAAATTGAAGAAATGTTTTCCATGCTATTGGTTAAATAAAAACTTCAAAAACCAATTTCACATTACTCGAATTTACCTTTTTCTTTTAAATGGCAGAAAGTTTTCAATTTTAAATTTCAACAAATTATTGATTAAAAACGTAGAGGCCTCATAACAAAGCGTATGATATAACAATATTACTCGGATCTCTTATATAACATGATTGGGTCTATTTCATTATATGTATTAACTTTATTTCTCATCTTGCCTTTCTCTTACTCAATTTCCTTTCCCCTCCCTTTTCTCTTCCTCTCTGTCTTTATTTCGCTCTATTTATTTTTCTCTCTCTGTCTGTGGTTTCTCCATGACCCGGCTTTTTATATATTGCCTCCCTCTATTGTGTTGTACATGCAACAATATTTCATGAAATGTATACATCACAATGGGGTTAAATACACAACATATTTGTATAGATGTTTAATCTGATCCCCACTCAATTTATTTTACACGTGCTTTCAACTGAATTTACTCCAGATTTGTCATATGAGTTCATACGCAATTGTATGTAATCGTTTTTATATATTGAGTGAATAATTGAACTGAATTGAATTGAATTAAACATTAATTTATTTTGAGGAGCGGTTTGCTCACATTTTAAACACTACAACGCTACCTTTGCATCTGGGGTCGAGGAAACCTACAGCAGAATACTCCCATCTTATCCCAGGATTGGTGGTGTAAAACCAAGCAGTGTCAGCATTATCTGTAAATGCTATTGATACGCTACCTATTAAACATAGCTGTTAATATCATAACAATCATCTTGGACCCCATGGAAGAACAATCTTGTCTCCATGGATTGACTGAACTGGGTGTCCTTCCGACTTCATTATTGTCTTCTTCTTTTCTTATTTTTACATTGTATATTATGTTTGTTCTAAATGTCTTTTCATATTTTGTTGTAAATGTTCTAAATAAATCAATTAAATCAAAGTTTGGAGAATGGGTGTATTAAAGCGGACACATGCATATTGCACCATTTTCCTTTATAAATTCAATATGTCATTAAGAACGCGGATTGTATTGCCAGACGCACGCCAAGGTTGCTCCTAACATTTACCACAAACTCGTAAAATATATGAAAAGAAAACGATTACATTTTCAGTTCCGAAGTATTGGAATGTACTCCCAACTGAAATCCCTGAATCTATATCATTATTTGTATTCTAACGGAAACTGAAACTTTTCCTTTAAAATTATTATGCATTACAGGCAGAAGCAACAATATAATGCTTCTAGTGTGCTAATAATTAATCTGCAACAACCCTTTGTCTATTTGTCCATCTTTGTGTATGCCTTTTCTCTGAGAGACAATTTCATTTATTCCCCTGCGGCGAATTGCTGTGCCTAAGTAGCCACGGTTCGTTGATTCCTGCTGTATCGGCAGAGAATAATGGCTTGCCTAATGAAGCGGTAGTGTGTGTGTATAGTGTTTGTTCTGGCTGGTGGGGGCAGTGACTTGTTGCAAGGGGATCCGTTTGTCATGTTCGTCATGCGCTCTATATAGGGGGCTCGGAGTGAGGGCTTTAAGTGAATTACCCTCATGGTTTATTTGAAACATCGAACGACTGACATCTCGATCCCGTCAGTTTGACGTGACTACATTATTGTTATTTGTCCGATGTTGTTGTGTTTGTATTTGTTGCCAAAGCATACAGGTAATGCAAATTTATGTAAATGATGAAAGGCTATTGCGTTATTATAATGGAAGTGACTCTAACATTGCCCTTATTTCGGAAATACGAATTAAATTGCTACAATCGACATTATTTGCCTCTTCCCTCTTTTTTAAAGAATAATATAAAACTAGCTACTCCTCGGGGCCTATAAACCAGAGTCATAGCACCCACCAAAGGCCCCTCTATCCACTCTTCTTCTTAGTCCAGTCTTTTAGTTTAATACATTCGAATAAATTCAAATTATGTACCCACCTCCTGGTTTAGTCTATGGTAATAACAACCACGTTCAATTTGACCATTGACTTTGTGAAATCATTGCAAAATATTTAATGCATGTGAAATATGTAACAATAAACTGAAACTGAAATTGTTGACAACTTTAAAAAAGCCAACTTGTCGATGGCCCTCGCTTTGTCGGAGTCCGTAAATTCTGCCGAGCGAAGCGAGCCGCCTCTTGACAAATGAATTTCTTATGTTTTACATTGTTTGGCGAATTTTCCGACCCAACAGAAGTCGGTGAAAATCATCCAATTAGAGAGAGCTACTATGACGTAATATCTACAGCGCTGTGCGAATTTCCTCCGTGAGAGCAGGGACTTGATAGAGAAGGACTGGAATCAAGCCGCTTTCCTTTGACCCCATGCTCCACACCGCCGAAAAGTTATGCGCTAATCTGCAACTGCTGACCAGGTGGTGAGATAAAAGAGCGCATGAATTTCAGGATTTAGAATTCCTACATCAGAAAATGGTATCACAGCAACTGTGCGCTGTCCCTTTCAATGATTTTTCATCCATTGTTGAATGTGTAAAGAGTAGAACAAGCGAACACAAACTTGTGTAATTTCATCCTTTTTTTAATTCAAAAATACAAAAAAAAACACGCATACACACGCATTAGCAAACTTAATGTTATTGAAGATTGTAAATCATGGATTAAATAACGGGACATTAAAACATGCACAAATTAGCGCATTATCCTAAACTATTGACTTTTTGGATGATGTTTGAAGGTTTGCATGGTGGTATGAATAATCACGGAAGAGTTTACGGTACACCATGTGTAAAGTCCTCGAGGGACTGAGGAAAGTAGATAGAGAATAGAGGTGAGATGAAAGGCGAGAAAGTGGAGGTTAGAAGGAAGAGTATCTTTCGGAAGTGAGTTTAGTCCTGAAAAGGACTGTAACCCAGAAAGTTTGGGCAGGATGAGAGGTTTGAGTAGAAGACTGGATTGAGTTGGAGAGTTGAGTAGGCGAGTAGAATTGCAGAGCAGGAGCAGGAGAGTAGACTCGACGTTTCGGACAGGTTGACTGTCCGTCTTCAGGAGTGAAGACGGACAGTCAACCTGTCCGAAACGTCGAGTCTACTCTCCTGCTCCTGCTCTGCAATTCTACTCGCCTACTCAACTCTCCAACTCAATCCAGTCTTCTACTCAAACCTCTCATCCTGCCCAAACTTTCTGGGTTACAGTCCTTTTCAGGACTAAACTCACTTCCGAAAGATACTCTTCCTTCTAACCTCCACTTTCTCGCCTTTCATCTCACCTCTATTCTCTATCTACTTTCCTCAGTCCCTCGAGGACTTTACACATGGTGTACCGTAAACTCTTCCGTGATTATTGACTTTTTGTCAGGATGTAATTTTTCTTTTACCAAATCTGGCACACAAATTATAGGAAGGACGGAGTTCTGAATTTGGAAATGTGTTTGATGCACTATTCGCAATACAATCCCCATATAAAGTTTTTGATTTACACTGATATTAAAATTTAAAGAGTAGACAACGATTTAAAATGGTTTATTGACAGGCTGACAAAATGTAGGTCAAGAGGTTGTTTACATTTTTGAGGGAAATTCACGCGCTAGGAAATGTAATACTTTGTATTACATTGGAAGGAAATGTACAAGCGTATGTACGCTTATCAAGCAAGCGCGGAAAACACCGCCAGCAAATTAAAAATAGCACGAAGGGGCTTTCATTCTAGTTATGGCTTTCATTTTGAATGGACAAGAAGAAAAATTTACGGAGTCTAAAACATTATTAGACGATTTGGATTAATACTAAAGTTAGCACTGCACTGGAATAATTAGTTGGATATATAGCGCTGAATTATTTCTTCTCGTGAGCGACCAGCGGGATTATACTCGGGTTTTGGGCTGGCCTTTGTCGTTGGGCCTGATTAGAAAGGAGAGTCCATATCATTATTTTGGCCTGGTCGCACATCACACAGTGGCATCACGGCATAGGCGGGATCGAATGCTGCGTTTCACGGACGTGGCCCAGTCACCGGCAGTGCACCACATCGCCGGGTGAGTCTCTCTTTAAGGGAATCGAAAACTGATCCGAGGGGAAACGGTTGCACCATTTCAATACACGAAATTGAGGCGGGTAGTTGTCCCGTAAAGGCGGTCCTTAGATATTTGAAAATGCGCCCGGGAAGTGGGGAGGCTTTCTTTTGCTCATATGGTTCACTTCCTCTCACCAGGCATGAGTTCAGTGCCATGATGAAGAGATGCATGTCATACAGGGATATGTTGGCGGCGAAGTTTTCCTCCCATTCTTTTCGTATAGGTGCGGCTACAACCGCTGCTATGGCGGGCTGCTCGGACGCCCAAATACAGCACATGGGTCGATGGGCTTCCTCCGCGCATCGCAGATATATTGATATGGTTGTTTAAATATGAGCAATGTTGCAAAGTACCGTTGGGGTTGATTTGATTTGATTTGATTTGATTCGCCAGGTATACGTACAAAATATAACAGAGTGAATGATGAGGTCAATAATGTAAGGGTGAGGCCGCATACACAGGAATGAATATATGTCTAATATACAGATGAATAAGTCCCTCGCCTCGAGAGGTTAAATAAGCTAATAATAATAATAGCAATAATAATCATAATGGTGCTACAACATGAAAATGAAAACGAAGTCAAGCAGACAACAAACACACATGCAAAACAAGAGCAAGAAAATACAATGGGATTTCAAGTTCACATTAATGCATGTTCTTTGGAATACAAAATGCTGCCCAGTCCTCTTTTCTTATTTTGTCCACAGAACAAATATGGATAGTAGGCGACTCTATCCTTTTCTGGGCCCATCGCAGGGCGGAGCGGACTGGCTGCGCCGATATGGATTTGGGGACGGTCATCCATTGGGCTGGAAAGCGGGGCCTTCGCTTGGACCAAACAAACGCATGGCTAGAGTCGATTACCAGTGGCCTGACGAAGCCGACCGTTTTAGTGTTACACGTGGGCACGAATGACATAGAGGGATGTTCGAAGAGGGCGATGGCGAATGCGGTGAACAGATTAATCACATCGAACACTGAGACGACAATAATATGGTCTGACATTCTAGAACGGGTAGAATATAAATGCTGTAGTCCGGAAGAGCAGAAAAAATTAGACGATAGAAGGAGGGCCACGAACCGATACGCTCGCGCCTTGGCCGGCAGGAATGGGGGAAAGGCCATTTCACACCCCGACATAAGGCATAAGGATAGGGCTTTATATAGGCCGGACGGATTGCATCTCTCCAATGAGGGTTTGGACAGGTTTATCACTGACCTGAAGGAGGGCCTGTCCTATCTCGGTTCATCCAAGTAGTTAAACAATGATAATGTTACAAAACACGTTGTTCTTATATTTCAATGTTCTTATAGTTCAGTGTTCTTATATTTCAGCGTTTTTATATTTCAATGTTTAAGTCTGTTCGGGTAGCAAAGTAAATCCCGCAAAAAAGTTTGAGTCCGGCACCGCAAGATCATGTTTTTGTTGTTGGGATAAGAGTGCCTTATTTTGGGAGTAACAAAGTTGTGGAGAGTAAATAATGGTTATATGGGGCAGGTTTAGGTGGACATTGGTAAATGACCAGTTTTGCAAATGCTTCATTTCGAAATGGGCATTAACGGTTTAGTCACTTCTTTGAGGGGAATGAATTAGGCATAATGATGTGCCGGTGTTGTAGAGATAATGACTCGTTTGAGTCCGGCACCGCAAGATCATGTTTTTGTTGTTGGGATAAGAGTGCCTTATTCTGGGAGTAACAAAGTTGTGGAGAGTAAATAATGGTTATATGGGGCAGGTTTAGGTGGACATTGGTAATTGACCAGTTTTGCGAATGCTTCATTTCGAAATGGGCATTAACGGTTTAGTCACTTCTTTGAGGGGAATGAATTAGGCATAATGATGTGCCGGTGTTGTAGAGATAAGTTTATTACGATACTCTGTAGTCTGTTATAGGGTTATAAATTAGCTTAAGGGCGAAAAAGTACATGCTTGTACATGTACATTGGTTAATTTGGCCAATTGAAATGTTAATTCCACCAAAGTGTAAATAGTTAGGCATAGATATTCCCTTAGTGCACAAAAATCGTTTGATGACAACGTTGTGATTTGGCGGCCGATCATATATAAATATATTCTCGTTTGGCGGTAATTTGTCAAATTATGCCTCCAAATCACTAATCACATGGTACTGATAAGTTTATTGATCAATAATTGTCATCCGATAATTTTCGACCCCACTCAATGTTTACATGCGAGGGGGTTGCCAATGTATATTCAGTCGAATTTGTTCGCATGTTAATTCTTAGTTTTCCGGCCCCCATTCGATTTGAATGCGGGGGGACCTAGTTGTACCTACACATTTTCAAACTCAGGGTGTCACGCTTTAATCTTAGGCATCATCCGATCTTACAGGCGGAGAGGCTGGTATATATATACATCTATATTCTATAACTTTAGGCATCACTCGATTTTATAGGCGGGGGGCTGATATAATGACTTAATGTATATAAGTTTAGCCTAGGCATCACTCGATTTCATAGGCGGGGGGCCTAGCATTTGTAAGCATCATCCGATCTTACAGGCGGAGAGGCTGGTATATATATACATCTATATTCTATAACTTTAGGCATCACTCGATTTTATAGGCGGGGGGGGGGGGCTGATATAATGACTTAATGTATATAAGTTTAGCCTAGGCATCACTCGATTTCATAGGCGGGGGTCCTAGCATAACTTTAGGCATCACTCGATTTTATAGGCGGGGGGCTGATATAATGACTTAATGTATATAAGTTTAGCCTAGGCATCACTCGATTTCATAGGCGGGGGGCCTAGCATTGCATTTGTAAGCATTTTTTATGATTCAATATATCTGTGTTATTTTGTTATGACACACAGAAAATCAAAATGTGCAAAATAAGCGTCCATCTCAAAATGTTAATAAAGCCACGACATAAACGCAAATTTGGTTGTTTGTTATTTTGTTAGCCGTGAATAATAAAATTTAAAGAGTAGACAACGATTTAAAATGGTTTATTGACAGGCTGACAAAATGTAGGTCAAGAGGTTGTTTACATTTTTGAGGGAAATTCACGCGCTAGGAAATGTAATACTTTGTATTACATTGGAAGGAAATGTACAAGCGTATGTACGCTTATCAAGCAAGCGCGGAAAACACCGCCAGCAAATTAAAAATAGCACGAAGGGGCTTTCATTCTAGTTATGGCTTTCATTTTGAATGGACAAGAAGAAAAATTTACGGAGTCTAAAACATTCCCACCACCTCCCCCATTATCTCCACCAATAAAAGTATTTTTAGTATATTAGTGGCATAAATTAAGTATTGCTTGGTGGTTCGAAGTAGCCAATCTACTCATTCAAGTTTAGTTCATAATTTGAGGTTATTTTATATGAATGTTTTTATATACTGTAATTTACATTTGTAAAACATTGCCCAATTCGGCCTTGTAGGCCGCGATGCATTACGCAAATTTGGTTGTTTGTTATTTTGTTAGCCGTGAATAATTTGCTGGTAATTTAATATTTTGTAATAAATGTAAAACTGGTGGCTGGCTTCCGAAAGTCCCTGCAGTGGAAGCGCGGTTCGGAGCATGGAACTTCAAAGCCAAGTGGAATGTTACACATCCCATTGTTACGCTTTAGAACTCACGAATGCGTTGAATAAATTACAAGAGTTTCGCCGGCTTGATTCCAGTCCTTCGCTATCAAGTCCCTGGTGAGAGCGAGACTGGCCGCCTAGTCGTAGTCTGCAAGCACAAACCCTGGTTAGTCGTAAAAGAGAGTATGCACTATAAGACTACCATAGGCCATGTACTTTTTTCTGCTCCTGACCTATATTGACACAACCAGTAGGTACCTTCTTCTTCTTCTTGATTTGATTTTGTTTGGCAATCAGTCACAGTTGAATATTTTTGCCACACACTATTTTATGAATTATTTATATATATATACATAATATGTGCAATTTCATGTCATAAATGACTATTTTTAGGATTCTTTCTCTTTCCATCCCCTTTCCTTCTGCTTATTTTCTTTTATCTTCTTTTTTTTTTTTTTTTTTTGGCATTCAGTGAGAAAGTGGTTTACATTTATAGTACGTCCTATGCAGTTATTGTAATGGCCTGTCGAGTGTATATTCAATCTGAAGAGATCTAAGTTCAAACCTATTACTCCTATTCTTAATCTATGGAGAATACTTTCTTCAAATCTGTTCAACTTACATAAATATGGTTGATTTACTGTAGGCAGTATCTGTCTAAAAAAACTATCAGAATTATTCCATCTGTCTTGCCAGAGTTTTGTATACTTGCTGGTAATAATACTCTTTATTTCAGAAAAGGATAATTTATTACAAATTTCAATGTTATTTTGTAAAGCATATTTTGCATAACAATCTGCCATTTCACCAGTAGGTAGCTGGGCTAGGCTTTTCTCAAGGCACAATGATTTTTTGATAAAGTTGTCAAATTAGGGTCTGTGCTTGCAGACTAGCCTAGTTGGGCAATCCCAACACACACACGCACACACACACACACGCACACACGCGATCGCTGCGGTCTAGACATGCATAACTCAGTAGGACATCGGGTCTCATGAATATATAATTCAGATCACTTGTCAAGAGGCCCTCGCTAGCGCTCGGCTTCGCTTTGCCATAATTTACGGACTCCAACAACGCGAGGGCCATCGACAAGAGGCTAGGCCAACTGTGTCTAGCAATAAATGGGGAGAGATCGGGTTGGTGGTCTTACCTGATACTCTGACTGTTTGAACTCCACTCACTATCACAACGATGGCTACAACTAATTGTAGCTTTAGTATAGACCCCATGCTTGAGGACGTCCTTCCTCTACCAGAGGCGATTCCACGTATCCTACATGAACATAAAACGGTGTGATTTGCAAGGTGTCATAGCTTTATGGGGTGAGGAGATACTGGCAAATATGATTACAGTATCTAAAATATACTGATTTTTCAAAGTCACCCACAGGATTACATTTGGCCTGCGATTATTCTACGGAGCCCGTATCCTGCCCGTATCCCCTTTTCCGTACGGCATCCGTTAGGAGGCAGGAGGCGGCCGTGAGACTTTTGTACGGATTCACGGGCTCCACGGGGCTCTGCGGCCTCTACGATTTTCTTTCGCAGAAAGTTATACACATTTGTCACCTCTGTACGGATTTGCCCCGGCCTGCCACCGAGGGCCAATACAAGAAATGGCACGATGCTCGTAGATAATGTAAACACAAACATCGTAGCCCGTAGCCTCCTACTATGCCCCCCAAATCGCACGAAAAATCGTAGACTAATTAATGGTACGGCGCCCGGGGCAAATGTAATCCAGGCATTATTCATCATCAGATTTAAGGCACTGCAACCATTTCGTTTTAAACTTAAGAGAAGATCTCAGCATTAAAGGTGACACTGGCATAATAGCCCATGTGGAATTATTATAAGCACTAACAAAATTAGCCCCTAAAACACTTCTGCTTCTGAGAAAATTTGAATATCAAAATTTACCGGTGCTCCAGGTAAATTAAGATTATTTTCAAATAGCGCCTACGGCAATACAATGGTAGCTGCGACCATGAAAATCTCAGAATATGTAGTTGGGATATAAAATTTTCAAACGGAAATAGCTAATTGGTCAATTTTACTCGAGAAACATAATTTTATAGCTAAATTAATATCTTGACCTTGAGAGGGAGTTATAGAGCGAAAAGAGTTTATTATTTACAATTTCATCACTTAAGACTCGATTTCAACCGCGGCAACGATCACTGAATATTGCAGAATCGCATATGCTTCCAATATGTTCATTTGAACCCAATGCATGACCCCATACCAGAACTTTGTATTACCTAACCAAAGCAACATACCCTCAATGCAGATCTTATTAAAAAAATAGGATACCCAACTTTGGTAGCTTATGTTTAAAATGTCATGATCAATGTTACGTTGAAATCATTTCATGATAAAGAAATTACGTTGTTTGTGAAATGATACCCTAATCAGATTTTTGCTCCTAATGAAGTAAATTTACGTCAATCTTAATTTAGTGCCAGCAGATTCTCGCCATCGCCATCCCAAACAATTTCTGAAAACAAGTCTGACCGGACTTAAACTTTTGGGTAGAAATTGTGTAGAAAGTGAAAACCCGACTTCGACTTGAAATTTGAAGTAAAAATCAATTATGAACTGATTGTTTGATTATAACAGTTGGTATACTATTATATTTTAATACATTAAGAATAGTATGCCTTGCAATTTGTGTATTTATATGTCGAGGTTTTTTAGGGAGATTTTTCTTGCACCAGAAGAAGACTTTACGAATAAATAGATGATAATAAACAGATACACTCTTTCTTTACCTTACATATTAGAAAAAGGGCCGCTGTACTTATAATAACACACATCCATAGCATTCAACTATCAAGCAGGTCAGGTGTCTTACCTTAATATAGAGATATTTGATAACAACCAGTTCGTCTAAACATTGGGGATCACTAAAAGACGCACAGAACACAAGACCAAGCCCGAGGTATGCTGACTGTAAACTGACACTGACCAGCTAACCAGTCTTCCTCAACTCATCGTGCGCTTGTTTTCTAGTGAGTCAGAATCAGTATGGGGCGGGGCTACCATAGCACCCACAGCATATTAAAGGTATTACAAAGTTTTAGTATGGGGTCATGAATTCGGTTCAAATTAACATATTGGAAGCATATGCGTTCCTACATTATACATTGATCGTTGTCGCGGTTGAATTCGAGTCTAAAGTTATGATATTATAAATAATAAACTCTTTATGTTGTATAGCTCCCTCTCAAGGTTAAGATATTAATATAGCTATGAAACAATGTTTCTTGACTAAAATCAACCGATTAGCTATTCCCGTTTGGAAATTATATATCCCAACTACATATTCTGAGATTTTCATGGTCGCAGCTACCATTGTACGGCCATAGGCGCTATTTGAAATTTATCAAAATTTACCGGGAGCACCGGTAAATTTTTATATTCAATTTTTCTCGAAAACAGAAGTGTTTTAGGGGCTAATTTTTTTAGTGCTTATAATACATCCACAGGGGCATCCAAATATATCAAAATTGTAAAGATTCACTATCCACCCAATTTTCAAATTTTCCCAAAACTTTGTATTACCTTTAAGCTACCGACCAATCATCTCGAACGTAAGGATGAATCTCGTGCGCAGGCTGTGTTGTTTAGAACCAATAATCTGGACGACGAGCGACTACTGTATATAGCCGGAGACATGTCTCGAATGTGTGTGTGTGTGTGTGTGTGTGTGTATGTTGGGTTTTTACAGACGTGTATCATTATGTTTAGATGCGTTTACTTGATGCTAATAATTTTTTGTTTAATTATGTTTATGTAAAAGCAATCAATATTGAACACGTTTATTTTATTCAATTGTATGTTATGGTTTGTGTTATACATTTGGAGAAATAAAAAAAAATTGCTAAAAAAAAAAAAAAAAAAAATTCAATGAGATATGATTATTTACGTCTGGGGACCGACCTTCAAACGTCACTATCCGAAAGACGTGACTCAGTTTCGAACCTGCGTCCTCGCCTGAATCAGTTTGTAACTTCTACTGTTGGCTGAATTACAGGCGCACGCCTCAACGCCTAGTTGTGGCCTACATGTCTCGAACGTATTTTTATTGTCACATACTTTATCCATTCAATATAACAGCAGAAAGAATGTAAGCATAAAAGAAGTACATTTTTTAAGGTTGGTTGGTTTGTTCGTTTTATCTGACTACTAAGAAATCATGTGTATGCTTGTAAGTAAGAAACAGGGGACCGACGGCTTTAAGTCCTCTCCAAAGGTAATTGGTAATGAGGATAAATGTCTTACCAAAGGGCAATAGTGCATTAACTTGGTTTCGAACCGGGACCTCCCAGTTACGAGACCGCTGTTTTACAACTGAGCCATTAATATTAAGAGCAGTACAAGGCGGAAAATAATACATAATCATATATATTTACAAAATTCAGGATGAAAGTACAGTGGAATGCACGTACATTGGTTCGGCAATGTACTTCCAACGACTGACATCTATGTCACATTCATAACTCACTTTTTTCGGCGTTTCAATATACCCATATCTAAAGACGTTTGAAAACAGGCTTGCGTTTATCACCATGAAAATTTGCCTGAAACACGTATGAAAACACTGATTGTGGGCCAAAAAAGTTATCATAAACGCAACATATGTCTTGGTGACTCAACACGCCTTTATCTCGTACAATGTACATTGTATGTTACTGTTGTCATTGCTGTTAATGATATGCAAATTAACACGTGTCTTTTGTATTTCATTAACATAAACTCTAGAATAAACGCATATTCCGCTAGGATTTGTTGTTGTTTTCACGAAATGATTCTACTCTGAGAACTTCCCAAGTGTTCGACCTTATTTGTTTGATTGGATGACTGTGTTGCGTTACAAGCTCTAGTCTTGGCATACAGTCGGGCAAAATGGTGCCTCTTAACATGCGTGAACCCCTATTCAAAATGTTGGGATTCGGGTCACTGGCTTCATAAGAATGTGTGATCAAAAATAGAATTTGCATAATTTCCATTGTGTGATTATATGGGCATTTCAATGAACTGTTCAAATCAATACCCGTTTCCCAGATTGTCCACAAACCAACACATTACCCTCAAGCAATGGAAAGGTGTCCCTTTTGTGATTGATAAAGGGTGCCTATCCTGATTGGAAAATTACACATTCTGTCAGTTAAGTTTCTGCCTTAGAAATGTACCCATTAGAGCATACCTTGCCTTTATTACCCTGAAATGTGTCCCTTAACCCATTGCTTACTGGAACCTGGTGGTCCCTGTGTTAAGCCTATGGGAATTAACTCATTGCTTACTGGAACCTGGTGGTCCCTGTGTTAAGCCTATGGGAATTAACTCATTGCTTACTGTAACCTGGTGGTCCCTGTGTTAAGCCTATGGGAATTAACTCATTGCTTACTGTAACCTGGTGGTCCCTGTGTTAAGCCTATGGGAATTAACTCATTGCTTACTGTAACCTGGTGGTCCCTGTGTTAAGCCTATGGGAATTAACTCATTGCTTACTGGAACCGGGTGGTCACTGTGTTAAGCCTATGGGAATTAACTCATTGCTTACTGGAACCTGGTGGTCCCTGTGTTAAGCCTATGGGAATTAACTCATTGCCTACTGGAACCTGGTGGTCCCTGTGTTAAGCCTATGGGAATTAGATAAATCAGTATAGCCAACGGGTTAATACTCTGACTCTTGTGAAAAAATCACCTTCTGTATGCTTTCGGTTATTACTTGCAGTTTAGGAAAGTGCAAAACTCACTGTTCATTCACAACAATATTTCCTTCTTTATACCCTCATCATTGATAATATCTCAATTATCCTTTACTTTTCGATGATGGCATTAATTTTGCACAAAGCAATTTCCTTAAAGCCATGTTCATGTATGATCCAAACTCTGGCACAAATGGATGTTGACGTGGCTATATTCATGACAATATTGGTCAGTGCAGCTTGTATGGTTTAACCCTAATAAGGCCGGGGGCATTATGCCCCCCCCCCCCCCCTCCACGATTTTCCCGATTGCTCGGGAACGCATATGGATGGCGCCCCGTCGCTCGCTGACTTTTTTCTTTCGAGTCTTGCGCATCTTTAAAAAGAAAATGAAAATCGGACCTACAGTTACAAGGTCACATGACCTTTTGTCTTTGCATGTCAGCCCGAAAATCGCTCATTTATGTGATTTGTGTACAAAACATATGGAAATTTTTCCTAAAAAATAGATTAAACATTGGTTATTGGGTCTTGTTCAAAGTTTAGGTGGTTGTTTTGGGAGTCAAAATAGTTGAATCGTAGTGAGAAATGAAATAAAACAACAAAATCACAAAATACACGAGTTAAAAAAACAATGAAATACATAAGAAATTGTCAAAAAAAAATCAAAAAAAAAATTGTCAAAAAAATCGGAAGAGCCAGCTTATTCCTTATGTCATAAGGAATAAGCTGGCTCTTCCGATTTTTTTGGTTGTATTTTGAATTCCAAATGGTCTAATGAATATATGTATTGAAAAAGAATGCTTGAATATAAATATATTATATGATTTATGGGTAAAAATGTGATTGGATGACCTTATTTGCATATATTACCATAAATATGCAAATAAGTGAATTTTTCAAAAAATTGAAATTATCATATTATTCTGCACACTTCACTTGACATGCGTGCAAATGTTCGCGAAAATCAGCAGCTTCATGGCCGAGATTTTAAGGGGGGCCATAACCCCCCCCCCCCCCCTCCCGGTCGTATTAAGACCTCAAATAGCCCGAACTTTGTAGGGTTAATGTTATTAATGTATCATACTAAAAGCATGTTAGTTTTACTTTATGATAAGCAAAAAATCTAATTAACACAGCTCATAGTTTGTTCGCAATAACCATTTGATTTTTGTTTTCGTTTTTTCAGGAACGCATGTATAGTTATATAGATTCACATTATATGATTCGTGCTTGTCAGACATAGCAACATGCTCATATTTAATCTGTATATGAGCAAAATTGACACCTTCAACTTAAGGCGATAAATTACAGTACAACAGGGTGGATAGAGAACAAATGAGAGGGGGAGGGAGAGACAGAGAGAAAGAGAGAAAGAGACAGGAAGAGAGTTAGAAAGGAAGGGATGGGGAAAGAGATTAACAGAGTGGAATTTGGGAAGCAGTGAGGGAGAGGGAGGGAAAGAAAGAGATAAAGGGAAAGAGGGAGGAAATGAGAGAGAAATGGGATGAAAGACAGAGAGAGAAGAGGGAGAGAGAGAGAAGGAAGGAGAAAGGAAGTGAGGGACAGATAGAGAAATTATTGATACGGGGAAAATAGGAAAAGTTATACATTTTTGAAGTGTTACTGGTATTTACCTCCACCCATAGGAGCTTCAGTAAGTTCTTCCTACGGGTTAATATATATATTTCATAATGTGGTAACTTGTAGATCGGCCTTGTATATCATGAGAGAAACCATACGCCGTGCAAATGGGAGGTTATAAAATACAAGCCCTCAATTTAATGAATTGTCTGTCAGAGGAGTAACAGCTCTGTGATAATTAATAATAATAATAGCTCGTTCTTATATAGCGCTTTTCAGGACCGGAGGCCCTCACAAAGCGCTTGACAGATAAGTATATTATTAAAAACACATTGTCGACTTGATGACAATGACAATTCACAGTGACTTCTCTTTAATTAAGTTTACGGCTCATGCTCCCGCTATATTTATATCACTAACACAAAGAAAGTCCCTGTGCGCTTAGACAAGAAGGACAAAGAGATAGGGCGGAATAGAAATGAATTTTTATGCCTGATACATGAACATAATTAATTACAAACTACAATAATGATACGCAATTCCTATATAGCGTACATGTAATAGATTATACATTCAGGTATTACAAGTTTTAAAATTAAAATTAAATGGAAATTAAATTAAATATGAAATATGTACATAATAATAATAATAATAATAATAATAATAATAATAATAATAATAATAATAATAACAATAATAATAATAATAATGAGTTCTTGTATAGCGCCCATTTCAGTCAGATTTGACCCTCCTGTCGCTCCCGATTATTACCCTGGCCTTAGCACGGCTGCCATACGGTGCTCATGCATTTCAAGGAAACAAATCCTACCCAGGTACCCATTTAATTTCAACTGGGTGGAGTGTGGCAAATGTAGATGAATGTCTTGCCAAAGGACATTAGTGCGGCGGTGGGAATCGAACCGCAGACCTTGTGATCGACAGTCCGGCGACTGATTTACTCGACCACTTGAAACTATAACTATAACTTGGGAATCATATTCGATGAGCACGCCACAAGAAAATCTCATGTCACAGGGGTGTGTCGCTCTGCCATGTCATCCATCAGAAAGATAGGTCAAATTCGTAGGGTTTTAGACCGGAAGACAACTCTCACTCTCATCCATGCCTTCGTCACCTCTAAACTTGACACATGCAATGCACTTCTTCCTAATCTTCCTGCCAACGAACTGATGAAGCTTCAAAGAATTCAAAACATCGCAGCCAGAATCACAGAGAAAGCAACTGGTCTCACTTCTACCACATCCCTTCTCCGTAACCTCCACTGGCTCCCGATCAACAAGCGGATTCACTTTAAGATCCTACTTCTCACCTACAAGTCTCTCTCTAACTCTACCCCTTCTTATCTGTCTGAACTCATTCACACCTACACACCCTCCCGTGCTCTCAGATCCCAGAACAAACATCTTCTCCAGGTTCCTCGTTTTAAGACCCAGTACTACGGCCGTAGCTCCTTCTCTTTATGTGTTATATTAATGATATGTGTACTTGTGTTAATTAATCTAAATTACTTTTATATGCTGACGATAGTGTGTTACTATATTCAGATACAAATCCTAAGTCAATTGAAGAAAAACTAAGTGCAGAATTGGCAAAATGCATCGAATGGATGACAGACAACAAGCTTAGTTTACATGTTGGAAAAACAGAAAGTATTTTATTTTGTTCGAAGGGAAAGTTTAAATATACACGTGACTTCAAGGTTACCTATAATAATCAAGTGATTGAGAGTAAAGATTCAGTAAAATATTTAGGAATAAATTTAACTAGTGATCTGTCATGGACAGGTTTGGTAGATTCAATTGCCAAAAAGGCTAATTCTCGCTTAAAATTTTTGTATAGATACCAAACTTGTATGAACATGAAGTCGAGACGTATTTTGTGTTTTGCTTTGATACAATGTTTATTTGATTATGCTAATGCTGCTTGGTACAGTAGTCTGGGCAAGATGGATAAGAAAAAGTTAAGAATAATTCAGAATAAGATGGTAAGATTTATTAATTGCTTAGGCCCAAGAACACACGTCGGGAAAATGAACTTGAAGAAGCAGGTATACTCTATGTAGGTCAAAGGTCTAAACAACTCGTGTTACACCATGTCCATAAAATATACTACTCAGATGTAGATCATTATATTACTAATAATTTTACTCGTGTCTCAAATATCCATGGATACGATACAAGAAATAGTCATTTTAATTTTGTTTTACCCAAGCGAAAAGGACAAATTGGAAACTCTTTTTATTTTAATGGTATCCAATTTTGGAATTCCCTCCCAAAACATGTCAAAATAGTTAAGAATTTTTCACACTTTAAAAGTGTATTAAAACAATACCTAAAGCATGAATCCCTTCAAGAACAGTAATATCAGTTATCTTAAATCACAGTTCATTATGTGTAGCGCATGTTTTTAAGTTTAATCTTGCATAATATACCGTAGATCAGTGTTTGCTATAAGTTCTAAAATTTTTTGTTGTTGTTTATGTTATATTATTTATTCGTAATATTCGTTGTAGTTATTAGTTGTTATATTTTATTCTCATGCCGTACTGTACACGTACTTTATAGGACTCCGGCTTTCATGGGTTATCCTGTCAATGTATCTTCTCGTTTCTTTTTGCTTTATGTAAGCATTCAATGTACTATACTTGACGAATAAAATCAATCAATCAATTCACCTTCAATGCTCCCACCCTCTGGAACTCTCTCCCGCTCGCCATTAGAACTGCACCTTCCATCCAGACCTTCAAGACTGCACTTAAGACCTACCTTTTTAAGAATTAATTATTATCATGCTTTGCTATCTATAATTTCAATTGAAATTGTATATGCCTACAACTTGTAATATATGAATAAAATCTTGAACTATATTTGTTGTATCATTATTTAAGAATGAATTATAATGTTTATCTATCTAGTTACTGTTATATTATTTTAGTTAAGATCTTGTCAGAATTTTTGTTTTAGGATAGTTCAATAGTAGATGCATGTAATTAATTAAGCTTGTAATACAATGTGAAGCGCATAGAGACATACCTTGTATAATGCGCTATAGAAATATAATTTATTATTATTATTATTATTATAACCAAATAAGTCACTAAACAACTTGAACGAAATTATCAATTTACAAAATGATACGTCTTCAACAGACTTGACTGTCTCTGTTGTGCTTGCCTGTGTGACAATAGAGACTTTTAGATTTGCACGTCGACAGCTTTGACTGCAACGTGTGACGTCATTTTAATGCATTGCACATGCGTCACGTCGTCTCAGTCGGCGATCAAGAATGCGTCAACCTCGATTTTCCTAAATCTAGTACGGTACTAGTATATACCGCGTGCGCATAAAATATACAGTTCCTCAGGTAGACAAGGGAACATCCCTTCCCTGCTATTATGTAAAAATATGTAGAACAGGTGTCACATGCATATTAACCTGTTCTACAAACTTTTACATAATAGCAGTGAAGGAATGTTCTACCACAGCAATTGTTGAGGGTAGAATGAGGAACTGTATATGTTGTCCTCTTTCTTTGTCCGTCATATTCATAGTGTTACTTCCTGCATGCATGTATATCGATTTCTAATTGTGGTCAACATTGGCAGTCAACGTTGACACGCATGATCAGTCGGCGTTCGCCGTGTTCTCGTCCACTCATTATCGGGCAAGCTGTTCCACAATTCGGCCGAATAATTTTTGAAAGAGCGAGTACCATAACATTTTGTTTAGTGCTTAGAGTTACCAGGAGAGATTTACTTTTTGATCTTAATTTTCTTGTAGGGGTATATTGGAGAATGAGATCTTGCAAGTAAGACGGGGCTATACCTGTTAGGCATTGGTATGTCAGTAAAAAGATCTTATAATTAATACGGGACTTAACTGGCAGCCAGTGCAATTGTCTGTGTATGGGTGTAATATGTTCTCTGCGTTTAGTTCTAGCAGGGAGGTGAAGAAAAAAAGAATCAAGCCGCTTTCCTTTTACCCCATGCTCGAAAAGTTATGCGCTAGTCTGCAACTGTTGACCAGGTGGTGGGACAATATCACCATCATCAAAATTTGCTTTTTCAATTACCATTCCGTTCTGCTCAATAAATATGTTAATCTATTTCATGAGTTTTGTCTAGGGCTGTCGTATTATCAAGCAATCTGCTTACAATGATAGTCCTTCTTCCGCAAATAATTGTATGATGTTTTGAAGACATTTAGTATTTACGACAGTTTAACATTTCTTTTTTGAAAATAACAATTGTAATATATATATAAGCAAGTTTAGTAAAACTGCAATTTCTGACAGTGCTCAACTGTAGGAGCAAATGTAGATATAGGAGTTGGAAGGTTACACTTTATTGGTACGAGTTATACAGACTGTTTCGCCAGAAGGCTCATCAGTAACTAAATACATTATACAATCATGGCGAAGTTAAAAACACTCATGTGCAGTCAGGCAAGAATACAAAAGAGACATAAATAATACCCAATTGTGTTGGTCTGGAAACCTATTGAAATGTTTCCCCTAGGTTTTCGAGGAACAATTATTACGACCAAATACTTGAAAGTACATCATTTTTGACGTGTATCGCATATAACCGCGCGCTACATCAGTTCTCCTTGGAATACGTCACAACCCGAAGTTTTGAAGGGAAAGTGATTGGGCAGGGTCAAATATTTGAACCTGATTAGAAAATATTTAATGAGACAATCTCTAACAATGTGTATTTACCTTCAATCATGTCTCTTGAAAATAGTACCTAGACCTTTAAACCAAATAGCAATCAACACGTATTTGGAGGCCTAAACATAAATTAGTCAATCCGAATGATCGAATAAGTAGTTGTGCGCCATCTACGACCAGAATGCACGGCGATCCAAGCGATTAATTTCCAGACTTTGAAATCGACAAATATAAACCTATCGCATGCCTAATTCTGGCAAATACCGTATCACTAGAAACTGGTAAGCTAACAGATGGCCATGGTGCAAGTTTTAGGTCAATGTATATCTCGGGTGATTTATACAAATACAAATAAAACCACCTCCATTAATTGGCTCCATAGCATATGGGATATGCGAGCGATTCGCCAGCAAAATAACGATGTTTTAATGCCATCACAATATTAACCAATACGGCCCAAGCAGACGACATCCCATAAAGAATAAACATAATTACAATGCTATTATTTCTCAAATTATGATGAGTTAAGTGTATATGAATGTGATGGAATCGTACACCATTCATTAAGGGATATGAAACCGATTCCGATAACTAAATTCGTTTGTTAGTAAATAAACAGGATAGGGGTTAATGAACAATCCCCGGAATGATAGCATGGACGGCATTTGTTCCCTCTCGAAACGCCGAACATACCGCGGTGTATGCAGCTGAAAATACAATGGCGTGTTATTTTGTTTACAAGCGACGGATTCCTTTTTTTTAATCGCTGCATTTTTCATCAAAATAATACCATGCGCGGGGTTTAGATTGAGGCAATAGATTAAACATTTAGCCTGACGGTAGTAAAGTAAGTGAAATAGCTGAAGACAAGTTGACAAAACAGGCACTGAAAATGTGTGAGATGTCATGGGACATCGTCTGCTTGTGCAAATCATATTCTTCATGTGACGTCACACATCTCTTCAGCGATCGAAGAGCTTTTCAGGTACTACGCCGGGGCTGTATTTAAGCGTTTTGTAATTGATAATCATTATTTCGAATGTGTCCAAGTATTGAATTTTGATATCCTTGTCCGATCAAAGATTTACCTTTGCAATAATGACAATAACGTTTGTTTTTTTGTAATCAATGAAGCATCTCTTCATGAAACCAATCTATATCTAAGTGTATACGAAGAGAGAGAGAGAGAGAGAGAGAGAGAGAGAGAGAGAGGGGGGGGGACAGGGGTATATAATATAATTTTATTCTAAGTTTTAACACATTTTTTAAGACTAGTCGAATATCTCGCAAAATTATCAGATTTATATTTATTGTGTAGTTGACTAGGGTTGAGATCGCGTCTGAGCGTCAAGTTGTGACGTTAACATTATTTCAATCCCGTCCCCAAATTTAGAATTTTTCACCAAATCATACACGCAACACAACTCACGAGCAAGATGAAGGCCAAACGGGTTCGCAGATGATTATTATTTCATGCTGCCAGTCTCGGCTGTAAAATTTAATTGTACTGTTGAGTGTGACATGAAAATCTGGTTATTCTTAATTAAGCGTCGTTCAAATATGACAAAACAAAAGTGGGGCGTTGTTTTACTCTTTTTTCCCCATATATATATTTTATACCGGTAGTGTGTATATAACGATGTAGATTGTAATGCGCTTCAAATTACCCAGTGAATAACCGCAAGTCCTATGTGGTCCGCAGTTGCCATATATTTACATGGCGGTTTTAATTCTTGCGGCGCTTCAGCGCGTCATATCTGAACAAGCCTTTAGGCTAAATAATTAAGTGAGGCAATAAAGATGATTCAATTCATTTCAATTTAGTTTATTTCACATCTATTCAAAAGCCTGTAATAGCAATAGAAGTTCTGAATTGAATTGAATTGAATAGCTACGTAGCTTGACTTTATAACCTCAATAAAGTATGATTTATCCTCATGCAGTTTGGAGGTCATGATCATTGTAGCCTCTGTTTGCTAGGCTAAGGAGTGATGTAGTGACATTTGAACTTTGTTTTGTTTTACTGCCAGCCTCATCAAGGGTTATCTTTAGGTAACCAATTCCCTGGATTTGCACATGGCCACTTTTAACTGTACCACCCATTAACTTTTGTGTTAGTGCGTACCATATGTGCAGCTCACTGTGGTAATATGAATGCAGCAATGCACTGTACTGGCACTGATTTTTTGTTGACCTAATTGACTCCCGTGCTGTGTTGTGATGTTTTGATGCTGTTTATTCACCAGCCTAGCCACAGATTATTTCCGTCATCTTGATCACCTTATTCTTGGAATTGGGAAACCGTTACAATGCCTCCTGCTAAAAATACCCCTGCAGAGATTGCTCGCCATGTTATGAGGGAGCTTGGAAATAGTGATTTATTGACAAATATCGTGGAAAAGGCAGTGAAAAAAGCAGTTACAGAAATGGTCGCTGGCCTAGTCACCCGTCTCGAGCAGCAGGAGGGAATAGTTTTGGAGCTAGAGGGGCAGGTTCGGGCTCATGCGGAGGAAATCAAGCGCCTCACAAAATATGAGGAAAGCTGCAGGAATGTGAGTCCCGTCTCGAGCGGAAGGCTGACATCCAGGAGCAGCACTCCCGGCGCAACAACCTCCGTATCCATGGCATTAAGGAGCGCTCACAGGAGTCTACGGATGATGCCATCTGTCGATTGGTCGATCAGCTGGGGTTCGCGATCACTCCAGCTGACTTTAACCGCACATCACCTGGAGGCGGCAATGGTGTAGCAGTGGATCAGTCGAAGGATCGGCCCATAATTATTGCGCAGTTCGGCGCCTACCGCACAAAAGTTAATTTCACTCAAGCCCGTTCCAAGCTCAAGGGGACGGGTATATATATATAAATGTGGATCTGATTGCAACAAATCAGAAACTTTTTCACAAGGTGCGTCACTCAAAGCAATCTTTGTTGGCATCAAGGACTCACATGGTGGTTTCATCAAGAAACTAGTTACATGTGAGGCAGATATTGCCAAACTGTGATCGATACATCTAGTTCTACACTCGTGTTTCCTATTGCTCTGTCTTTTTAATACGCACTTCTCTTTTCTCTCCATCCGATCCAACATTGTTCCATACCACATTTCTTATGGCTAATTCTGGCTGGCAGTAAACATGTTCCAGTGTTATACTGCTTGTTTCATTTATGTTTATCTTTTCCACTCTCTATCCCTCTTCCGCTATTTTTCTTTCTCTTGCCAATTTTTCTCTCACCTTTTCCATGTTTTATCCTGTTCTTCCTATGCCTATAATGCATATTTTTGAGTATACTCAACCATTTTTGTTGCATATATTTATGTCCTTTTCTTTTGCACGTAGTAGGCTGCCTTTCTATGTCAATCATTGTCAATCATATTGCACTCTATACATGTATGAATCTTTAAATGATGATTACAAATGATGATGATATACGCAACTATTTTGAATCTAGCGCAGACTCGTTAGAGTATGATCTTGGTGAAGGCAATGGCGCTGTTATGAGTCACTGTAGTTAGTGTACAGAAAGCCAATTCTCTCAAAAGATAGGTAATTCTGGTGATAACGAGCTTTCTTTTCTTCACAGTTATATGGTTATAGGACTTTCTGAAACTTGGTTATCAAGTGAAATTGAAGGAAATGTATTTTCTCTTCCAGGAAGTAATATAATTACGAATAATCGACAAGATAGGAGGGGAGGAGGTGTCGCATTGTATGTCCCCACGCAGTTAAATTACCGAGTTTTAAATGAAGTTAATGTAATGAATGATTTAATGGAAAGTGTCTTTGTAGAATTGTTTTTTCCAGGCAAACGAAATGTAATAATTGGTGTCGTTTATAGACCACCACAAGGTAATGCGAATCTGTGTATAAATGAAATGCAAACTGTGTTATCAAATTCAATATTTGTACATGAAACAGTCTTTGTCATGGGTGATTATAATCTTCTCAGTTGTTTAGTTAGTTTAGTTTTGTAAGCATTTAAATGTACGCATTATTCTTATCTGACGAGTTTGTTCTTTTAGGACATACTCATAAATTACTCATGAGGGACCTTAAATTCACAAGCCTTGCTTTCAACCAAGGTCACCTCATCTTTCTATTGTAACGCCATATTCTGTTCACTGTTTTATATTAATGTCATATTTGTAATGTGTGTTAAGAAAGAAAGATAAATAAACTTGAAACTTGAAACTTGAAACTTGAAACTTTGAAACTTGAAGCAATGATATTTCAATATATTATAGTTATACATCGTCCGAGTCTAAATAAATTGATTTCGTCCTGTCTCCGAAAATAGGAGGTGCATCATCTCTTGCATCTTCAATTTGTATTGAAACCATGGTAACAAAGGTGGATGAATTGACTTTTGCACATACAATCGCTTTCAATTCAAAGTTTCGGTTGCTTTGGGCAAACCAGCATTTCCATTTAAACTTGTGTTTAACTGAAAATGCTAACTCCGACAACAACACTATACTCTTTGGCTCCACTGAATTTCTTCCCCAAATGATGAAATGTTCAATTACCAAGTCTACATACAAGAAACACATTTCGAAGTTATGAAATAGCACAAAACTTAGTCATCTGAATCTGGTATTGATTATGACGTCAAAAGTCATTGTCTCAAACTCTCTTAACCCTAAAAAGGCCGGGCTATTTGATTTCTTAGTACGGCCGGGGGGGGGGGTATTATAGCCCCCTTAAGATCTCGGCCGTGAAACAGCCGATCTCCTTGAAAAATTGCACGCATGTCAAGTGAAATGTATAGAATACTATGATAATTTCAATTTTTTGAATTTTTATTTTATTTGCATATTTATGTTAATTTATGCAAATAAGGTCATAAATCATTTTTACCCATAGATCATATATTATTTATATCTAAGCATTTTTTTAACTACATATAATCATTAGACCAATTGGAAAATAGCATTGAAGAGAGCGATAACTTAAGCTTTTCGACTTGCACTCATCAGAGTAAAACGCAAGACCAATTGGAATAATATTACGACAAGAAATTTGAAAGAGTCAGCTTATCCCCTATGTTATCTCCTGTTTTGATAATTTCGTATGTATTTCATTGTTTTGGTTGTTATATTTCATTTCTGACTACAATTCAACTATTTTGACTCCCAAAACAACCACCTGAACTTTAAACAAGACCCAATAACCAATGTTTGATCTATTCTTAGGAAAAATGACATTTCCTTATGTTTTATGCACAAATCACGAAAATGAGCGATTTTCGGGCTGACATGCAAAGACAAAAGGTCACGTGACCTTCTAACTGTAGGTCCGATTTTCAAAAAAAATAAATTAATATGCGCAAGACTCGGCAAAAAAAAGTCGCCCTTCTCATCCTGACGTCTCTGTTCTTCCTCTTCTTTCTTCAAATTTCCGTTCCGTTTCTTATGTTCTCCTATCTTAGTATGCCTTCTTTCAAGCACAATGATATATCTCTCTCTCTCCCTCTCTCTCTATCTCTATCTTTATCCATCTATATCTCTACCCCTCTCTCTCTATCTGGCTGTCTCGCTGTCTCTCTGTCAACTCCTTTCCTCATTGTTATTCTTTCGCTCTATGTTTTTTATGTATTTGATGCATGCCTTTGTTTGATACAAATAATTCATGTTGAAAGTGCATAATGAATATGCACTGCAGCATGCTAAGTCATAAGGAACGAGATTCGAGTGAACCGTCCGTCTCATTAAAGAGAAATTAACCGTAACCTGCATGTTGATTTTAGTTTGTTGGCCATTTAAAACATTATCTGAAAAATATAAAACATCCTACATTAGACGAAAGGGAGGACGTAACTGTTCTTCGCATGGATTCGACCGCTATATTGCATACGTAAATTTCCCTAATGTAAACTGTATTAAAGGACTCGTATTTGCAGATCACATCGTTTTTCCTGTCATATTTGTACTTTTTTGTCTAGAAATGTATCCACCTTCAGAGCTAACCCTTGAATATAGCTTTAATTACGATTGTGTCGGTCTGAAATGTCCCTTTGGTTTACGAGGAACACTTTTTACGACCAAACACTTGGTAGTTCACTTTATTGCATATTACACGGGCGCCGCGCGCTACATCAGTTCTCCTTACTATAATACGTCACAGCCCAGAAGTTTTTAAAGGGAAAATTCGACAAAGTGGCAGCTTCCTTGGTGAGCAGACCACGTCGTTAATATGGGTCTCTTTATTGTACTTGTAATACGATATTATTCGGCCTACAACAATGCTTGTTATATCAAATGAAACGTTGTTTTTACTCTCTACGTCATGATAGTGCTTTATAGTCGAGAGGTTAATTCCCCTTTAATAACCAAGTTCAGTACATGGCACTATTGCGCAAGCTTAATTGTTTTATATGACACGTCTATAATATGAATATAGAGTCGAAAATTTACAAAGAAATGCCAAAAGTCGCACAATCATAAACCACTTTTCTGGTAATTGGTGGAAAATTCGGGTTTCCTTTGTTAAGAAAGACATTACAGGAAGTTATGAGTTCGAAAATATGCAAAAATACAAACAAATAATAAACCTTTGTGCAAGAAGAAATTACTTATCGTGGCTATACATAACATCGTTATATACAATTACAAAAAAAAACACTATTCATAAAGGCAGTATGCATGCAGACCTCCTTAGTCCCCATGCAACAAGCTACAAACAAAGTTTTGTTCTTTTATATTTTTTTTCAAGGGAAATTCTTATTAAACGAATGCTAATTTTCACTTTGAATCTACATGCATTGCTTATTCACTTTTTCAACATGTTCAAACGATCTTTTTTGTTCTATCACCATGACCCTTATTTATTGTGTTTGTCTCCTTTTCTTAGAAATCAATAATACTTATTCCATCTCATTGGTATGAAGGACTATCCACTGATGCTAGCAAAGGTAGGCGAAAGGTACACATTAGCGATCCGGAATGACAGAAAGCAAACATTAATCAAACGCATGATGGTTGGTGTAAAAATGAAAGGTAAAGAGCTGCCTATGACCTCGTTGATGTAATTAGGGAACATGGATGTGTTGTTCAATTTCCAGTTGTTGTATTGTAATACATCATTGGGACTAACCCGACCGTTGAAATTGCGAGAGTTTAACTTGAAATTACTGTATAATCTATTGCCAGTAAAACGTAATCCTTTCAAGTGGGGAATATCTAATGAGGATGTATGCCCAAAATGTAATATAGAAGAGGATATAAATCACTCATTTATCGAATGCAAACTAAATTAGCCCTTCATTAAACATCTGAAAGAAATATTACTAGATAAATACCAAGTCAAGATAATGACGTTTAGTATCCAACACTTGCTCAAAATAGATTGTGAAAGTCAGTGTACTTTATTCCTAACTATAGCCTTCTGGACCATTTATAAATTGATTGTCGATCGGAATATGACTGGGATAGACAAAAGAAACGTTGCTTCTTAACAGATTTTCCAAATAAATTGATAAGTAAAGCTATGGTAACAACCCCAAAAAAGTGGCCTGGTTGGCGGCCGGGCGGCGAGGTTTTAGTCAATTTCGCCAGGGCACCGCTTGTTTTTAGGGTATCGTTCGGTCACCGCTGAAGATTTAGCGCGGAGTTAACATTCGGCGGCGCCTGCTCACTTTTCACTCGCCGCCCAAAATACGCTCTGTGCCCTCGCGATCACCGCCTGAGCACCGACCTAATCGAGGGTTCGCCGTCGAGCGATTTAGGTCAAACATTGAAGCCGCTAGGTCAAAGGCTACCGAGTGGTCTACTTTTTCCATTAAAAGCACACGGACAAGAACTTTTCCCTTTTCTTTTTCTAATTCTGCTTAACTGAATAGTGTAGATCAGGTTCACATGCAAATAAAATATGAATTCGTTTTTTCTTTCTAACTATACTGCATCATAAGAAGGAAAAAAAAGGGGGAATTCAGTATTAAAGCATATTTATATTTTATATATCATAATATACTATACAAATTTGCTCCTTGAAAAATTAAAGCCTATTTGCACTTGTTAGGCAGGAGGGATGAGACGAGTAGAGGTCGCTGACAGGCGGTTAACTCATCATAGCAGCTCTCGATTAACATAATAATAAGGAGACCATGGGGGTCACGGGTACCGCTTAGGCATTGTTGGCTGTAAAGAGGGCGCAATTAGTAGCTACAAGTAGTGTAGTCCCGCTTTATAACCAATCAAATTTGTTTTTAATCAATTTCCAATTCAATTTCGATTTACATTTACATTTACATTACATTACAGAAATAAAGAAGAACGTAAAATTCAGGTAGCATTTCGATTGAATTTGCGGATCGAGAAAGAAACAAAGGAATTTATAAAACGTTAAGTGCGACAGTTGATTGAAAGAGTCGTTTTATCAGAACGCATAAAACATAATATGGAAAGAGTGGATGATTTTCGTTTTTCATAATTTGTTTTACTCCTAAAATTATTTTGGTCTCGCATGCTTCATTCAAATTCTGAATTTCATTCGTGATATTCCCTGCTTGTTTGGTGATTCTCTGGAGTTTGATATTAAAAGTCTTTCTTCCTACACCTCCCGTACCAGACAACACAACTGAATAACATAACACTTTTTATGATGGATTTGTAGAACAAAGTAAGAATAGTCTTATCTACATGAAACGGTTTAAGTTTTCTTTAACAAAATACATCCTTTGTTGAGCCTTTGAACGAACGAACTGACACTGAACAGCCCATGATAATGTGTTGTCAATTACCTAGCCTTGGTACTTGCATGTCTCGAAAATGTCTATATTTTCTTCTTTTATCGTGATAGGCAATACAACTGAACGTGTGGAAGTTCTGAAATCAAACACCATTTCTTTCGTTTTGGAAGTATTAATTTGATGAAAATTTTGGTTGCACCACTCTTCAAACGTGTTTATCTCGTATCGATAATTCACCTCATCTTCACATATGAGACCTACTTTCGCCGTATCATCGGCACATTTCACAAGTTTAACGCCGTCTTTTGTAGCCATAGACAAAAGGAGAGCATCATGTGTACTCTGCTGCCGCTGCTGTAGTCCAGAATCTGGCTTATTAGGGACTTTTAGATTCGCACGAAAACAATGTGGATTGCTACGATCGACGTCCTTTTAATGCACTGCCTTGAATGGACGTCACACGTATCAGTCCACGCAAATCTAAAAGTCACTATTTAATGTTGATCACCAACGCTACCTCCCCCTACTTACTTGCTACCAGCCGATGATGGCGTGATCATTAAATTAGGACGCCCGGCGAAGGCTGGGCTGGTGAGCGTAATTATGAGTTTGTTGATAACGCGATCTTCGGCGGCTTTAATCAAGTGTGTAGGGAATATAAAGAACTTTGCAGATTCTGAACGAATGGTGATCGGGCTTTCACTCCTATTGCACCATTTTCATTAAAAACTCTTTACGTTGTATATCCAATATCGAAACATTCATATCTAAACTGACCAAAAACTCATCTTTTCTAATTAGTATATCAATAGTACTAAATGATAAGTAATGTTTTAATTTTTCTCTTTATAAGAACTCCATTGTTTTCTAAATAAGCTTCTGTTTCATCTTCCTTTGTTATATCTTATATATATGTATTGAATAGCGCATTGAAATGTCAACAGGCATAAAATGCGCTATAAAAGAACACATTTGTATTATCATTAATGGACAGTGACTAAAAAAAGGGAAACTTAGTCTTAGATGCGTGGAGTTGTAACTTTATAAGTTGATACTTTGATGGCCTACGTCATATCAACCTTCTCCATGATTGTATTCATTTCGATGATAATAAAGCCTGGTATTCCTTGAATTATAACTGCGTTTAATCCGAGTCGATGTGTTTTTGTTAAATGACGTAAGATTCAAAGGCGTTGTCGGGGCAGAGGGGGGAGAGGTGGGGGGGGGGGGGGGGGTAGGGGGGGGGTGCTCCGGACGCGTCGTTTTAAAGCCTAGACCTGCCTTCCTAGCGTTGTATTCGAATATTTGAATATTTAAATTCTTGCGTTGATACAGTGTGGTTGAGATCAAATTTAATCGGCTAGATGTTGAACTTACCGGTATGTCGCATTGATTATGGACAAGTTTCGACCAGCGTATATAGTCATTCGTTTACGGTAAGCCTCCCGATTTTCTCGCGATGTCATTTATTTTAAGTAAATCTAGTTTCGCACGTTGCCCGTTCCACGGGTCCTGCATTTTATAAATTATAATGTAATCACAGTGTAGGGTATATACAAATGTCTATAAATTGTTAATTGATTAGCTTTGAGGTTTCCCTTTCTAGGTCTCCCTTTTTTTCTCCAGAAAGTGCTAATTTAAACAATAAATAAATTTAGACCAGCACACGCAACTAGAAAGTATGATGCTTAAGCAGTATCTTGGACCTTAAACGAGAGAAACAAGCATCAAAATCATCCTTGATAATGTAATCACAATGTAGGCGTATATATGTCAATGTATTAAAGTTGATATTTTGTGTTGTTTATTTGTTTGTTGTTTTGTTTTGTTAAAGGTTATATGCTTTCCTTTGTAGGTGCCCCTTCTTTCTTCAAGAATATACCCTTTTTGTTGTTGGCTCCCCCCCCCCCCCCCACACACACACTTTGAAAGACGCTCCGCCGCCCCTGGTCTTGTATGTGTGACTGGAGATTACCCGAAAAAGAACACCAATAAACCAAATAAGACAAATCAAAAGTATGCCTATATGAAGCAACCTTGGTAATGCTTACCCTATTAGAACGAAAGAAAGGAAATTAATGAACTTCTTGGTTGAGTAACTATATAATCTCCATTTATCTAACTTAATGAAAGAACAGCCAATCAAATGCCAGGTTCATTACCGCGACCGAAGATGGTTCAGTCATGAGAGACGGGATTAAAGTATACAGTGTGAGTCAAAAAAAGTTTACACCTAGAAAATTGCTAATTATTTTAAAAAACATCTATGAACAGTAACTTATTATACATCTTATAAAAGAGTGTTTTATCCCAAATCATTTGGTACCATTTTTGTGTAGTATGTGTTCACGCTTGGATGAACAGAAGGCATTGTTTGCGAAAGTGCAAAAATCGACTTGCGCCAAAGTTGCTTATGTAATGTTTGAATAAAACAATTGTGATTTGGGTATTAATTCGGTCTTTGCAGATCTAAATAACATCCCTAACAAAATTAATCATGCCACACATATCAAATATGTAATATAAAATATCAACGAACATTTGTGCGCGTAAGTGTGGGTGTGTATGACTTTGCCCTTTGCAAAAAGCATATGCATTTCATTTGATACATTCAATTCCATCTCTCACTCCGCTAATCCCAACATAATACATACTGTAGGCATCACTTTGGCGCAAGTTGATTTTTGCACTCTCGAAAACAATGCCCCCTGTTCATCCAAGCGTGAACACATACCACACAAAAATGATACCAAATGATTTGGGATAAAACACTCTTTCATATGATGTATACAAATTTACTGTTCATTGATGATTTTTAAAATAATTAACAACTTTCTAGTAGTAAACTTTGTTTTGACTCACACGGTATAAGGGAGGATGGGTTGGGCTTGGAAGAACAAGACCTAAGGCGAACAACGAGCATCAATCAACTTTTTTCCACCATCCCTTTCCCTTCGATGATAGCATTACTTTAATTATACAACTAGTGTTTTCTCTGAGAAAGTTAACACACCCATCCCAAATCTTTGTTTTTAAAGGTCGTAAATCTTAAACCCTTATTAAAAAGAGAGTCAGGTAGAACTTTAATATAGTAGATTATCCGAAACTAGAAGTATCATGTATTCCTTATCATCTTCTTATTTTCACTAACACTACCCATATTTTACACTTGTACTTTTTAAGTTTTTGTTTGTTGTTGTTAAACCAACCAACATGTTAAAGTTAAACCTTTTCTTGCAATGATCTCGAGCACTATCTATCGGTCGTATTTCAGCTCTCTAAAATTCAACCTATTTCGAGAATTCAACAATAACTATTTTGTCCTTTTTTAAATTAGACAATGGTTTCCCAAATTCTGATCGCTTTCATGGCCATGCTGGTGGTCGCCATGGCCTTCGAGTTCCAAGAAACCGATGAGGATTTCGATGTCGCGGAATTCATGAAGAGGGACCCCGTCATGCAAGACTATTATCTAGCTGTCAAGAGAGGGCAGTCCATGAAGAAATAAAAGCGTGAGTTGTCTTTCACTTTATTAGCAGGGTCGAATCCAAAGATCGAAATCCACCCTATTATATAGTTGGTTTTAATACAAGCGGGAAACATCAGAAAAAGTGGTCGGTGATACATGTAGATTGCGCAAAATCCATACAAGAAGAAGAAGCTCTCATCAATCGAACACAAACTATCAACTCTGTAACGGATCATGCGAGGGAACCCCATTTGCTATGTATACAGAAACTCTCATAAACTTCCATTTTCTTTGTTTACAAAAGATAAGGCTATGTGCAATTATAATATCTAAAGACATCGATGATTTAGATAATGTATCTCTGATAATCTATGAAACCAAACAAATTTTTTAAAAAGAGAGAAATATAAAGGTTCCTACATTATCCGATTATGAGAGGCAAGAGAGCAAAGACAAGCAAGCAAAACTAAAACGAAACCAAGACAAATAAATTTGAAAGGGGGCACATTTTCAACTATTCAGTCATTCTTGTACGGCAAAAGGGGGCGGGGCATTTTTAAGGGGCACATGTCTTAAAACGTTTGAAAAAAGAACGAAAGAAAGTACACACAAAAAAATTCTAGCAAACACCCCGGGAAAAAGCAAAAATAAGAACTAGCTTTGAAAAATATCAAAACATTATAGAAATATTCTCACAATTTTTAGAAACGTTTAGCCATATACGTTCAACATCTCTCTAGCCCCTCTTCATCCTCAATCTATAATTCAAGCATATCAATTTTCATTTCTTCTATCATTTCTGTTCAGCTTGTGATACTATGGAGAACTGTTGGTGCAGTAGACGAAGCAGCAAGATCGCTTTCTGCGCTGGTAAGTCACTGTCATAGTTAATGGTTCGAATTCACGAAGGGGCACTGTTATCATAAGGGGGGGGGGGGACATTGTTATGAGGTTTGTACAACACATGCCCCGATAGCTTTGAATGTTAGACTTCTTGGGAGTAATTTCAATGCATGAAAACATTTTTGCTCGCATCCAGTAAATGAAGATCGAGTGTTCGATCTTGTATTTACAAGTCAGAAAAATTTGAACCTGCCATTTACTATATGTGTGACATATTTGATAGATGGATTAATCTGATGCTAGTGAATTGATCCTATAGAAATACAGCTTAGATTCATAATAGTTATCACAAGAAGCGTAAATTCATGTCAAGAGGGGGTCATGTAATAAGATCTTTCTCTCATCCCCATATACCTTACACATGCTCTATAAGGTAAATCAAATAATTCGAAACCTTGTTCTAACCCTTTACAAATGACGCTCATGAAATGTTATTCTGCTGCGGTCATCACTCTTTCTTTATTCATTTGCTAGTTTGTTTCGTTCTTTATTTCTCTAAGCCTCTCTTTGTTTTTGTTGTCTTTCTTTCTCCCTCCCTCTCTTTGCTTATTTGTTTCTTTCTCCCTCTCTTTTTTTCTTCTTTCTCTCTTCAGTCCTTCCTTTGTTCCTCCGTTCCTTCCTGTTCTCTCTTGCTTGCTTTCTCTTCGTGGTTATTGTTGAATAAGGGGTTTAATGGTCATATCTTGTTCATCGCATCTTACATGTCAAATTGTTTTCGGTTTTTCTATAGGCCAGGGAACCGGTAATGGAATCTAGATTAACCCGCTGAATCTCACTGTCAACAAACCCGACCATCGACTATTTAGGGATGCACAAATACGACCCGAGAGAAGACTAGAAGCTGATTTGACCAATTACTGCGCAGTATTAAGTGTGACGTCACTTCATGTCATCAGTGGTTCTATCTGGATCAAAGAATATTTGGATAGCTTGAAATAAATGGATATATGTAGAATTATGCAATAATTTAATGTGTGTTCTGAGTATTGTTGTAAGAAGTATCTTAATGCATCACTTTCAGGACGCTACAAGAGATAACATCAGAGAGAGGCAGAGTATGAGAGAGAAAAACAAGGTTAAAAGCACAAGGAGAAGGAGACAGAGAGAGAGAGAGAGAAAGAGAGAGAGAGGGTGAGTGGGAGGGAGGGTTTATATATATACCTGTATATATATAAAGAGAGATAGAGAGAGATAGAGAGAGGGGAGGGGTGGGAAGCTCTACGATAGGGTCATGAGAGAGAGAGGGGAGAGAGAGAGAGACGGAGAGAGAGAGAGAGAGAGAGAGAGAAAGAGATAGAGAGAGAGAGAGAAAGAGAGAGAAGGGGTGAATGGAGAGAGCATGAGGGAAAGGGAGAGAAGACGGGAGAGGGAGGGGGAAATGTGGGGAGGGAGGAGGGAGTGTTACAGGCATGAGGGTAAAGCACAGACATGGGGAGAAAAAGAAGTGTCGGAGACAAGAAAACGGAATCGTATAATTAAATAGGTTCAAATTACAGGACGGGATGGGAATGGGAACAATAGGCTGGGTCATATATTTGAAAAAGAGAAGAAATTATATTGATGAGACATAAGTAAAATGTGTATTTACCGTTAATAAATCTTGTCTCTTGAAAATAGTACCTATCTAAACGAAATGGCAATAAGCATGTATTTTTACCACTTAGTACCCACAGAAGTTGTTGCGCGACATCTCCGACCACATTGTACGGTGATCCATGCGTTTGATTTTCCAGACTTTGAAATCGAGAAATAAAAGCCCATCGCACGCTTAAAATCACTAATCACTAAATAATAATAATAATATTCATTTTAATAATAATAATAATATTCATTTGTGAAGCGCAATAACTATGTGGATATATTCTACTGCGCTGCAAGAGCTCGTAAATGATGTGCTATACATACCATAAGAACAAGTAAATTTTCAGTCTTGATTTAAAAATATCTCTTGTGATTGGGCTTTTCTTATTTCTAGAAATAATTAGAAATAAGGAATATAATAATAATAAAAATGAACGTTATTTGTATAGCGCATATCACTAACACAAAGAAAGTCCCTATGCACTTAGAAAAGAAGAAAATAAAGATAGGGCGGAATAGAAATGAAAATTAATGCTTGATACATGGATATTTTTATTTTTGTTTACAAACAAAAATATTGATAGTGTATACGAAGAGAGAGAGAGAGAGAGAGAGAGAGGAAGAGATAGGGGGATGGGAATATTACATGTTTTTAGTCTAAGTTTTAACACATTTATTTAAGGCAAGCCGAATATCGCGTAAACATTATCAGATATTTATTTATTACGAAATTGACAAGGATCGAGATACTGCATGAGCGTCAAGCCGTGACGTTAACATTACGGGAGACGCCCCCGCCCCCCCCCCAAAAAAAAAAGAAAGAAAGAAAGAAAAGTGATCACTACCTCCCCCCCACCCCACCCCTTTTTTTTGCCTGCTGATTCGCCATTTAATATTTTCTCACGATTAATTCCTCCCTGCTTCACCGCGCCATACCGAACAAGCCATTATATTATACAGGTAATAAAATAAAGAAGATTCAATTCAATTCAATTAAGTTCAATCCACATCTATTAAAAAAGACAAAAATAGCAATTAAATTTGAACACATCATACATTATCTGTGTCTGAGCAAGCCATTTTGTTACACAGGTAATACAATAAAGAAGATTCAATTCAATTCAATTTAGTTTAATCCACATCTATTAAAAAAGACGAAAATAGCAATTAAATTTGAACACATCATACATTATCTGTGTCTGAGCAGGCCATTTTTTTTATACAGGTAATACAATAAAGATGATTCAATTCTATTAAATTCATTTTAATCCACATCTATTGAAAAAGTTAAAAATAGCAATTTAATTTGAACACGTGTCTGAGCAAGCAATTTTGTTATACAGGTAATACAATAAAGATTATTTAATTCTATTAAATAAAATTTAATCCACATCTATTAAAAAAGATAAAAATAGCAATTCACTTTGAACACACCATACATCATCTGTGTCTGAACAAGCCATTATGTCATACAGGTTATACAATAAGGATGATTTAATTTAATGAAATTAAGTTTAATCCACATCTATTAAAAAAGATAGAAATATAAAATAAATTTTAACACATCATACATTATCTGTGTATGAACAAGCCATTATGTTATACAGGTAATACAATAAAGATGATTTAATTCTATTAAATTCATTTTAATCCACATCTATTGAAAAAGTTAAAAATAGCAATTAAATTTGAACACGTGTCTGAGCAAGCAATTTTGTTATACAGGTAATACAATAAAGATGATTTAATTCTTTTAAATTAAGTTAAATCCACACCTATTGAGAAAAAGAAAAAAAATCAAAAATAGCAATTAAATTTGAACACGTGTCTGAGCAAGCAATTTTGTTATACAGGTAATACAATAAAGATGATTTAATTATATTTAATTATATGTAATCCACATCTAAGTTTAATCCACATCTATTAAAAAACATACAAATAACAATTAATTTTGAACACACCATACATCATCTGTGTCTGAACAAGCCATTATGTTATACAGGTTATACAACAAGGATGATTTAATTCAATGAAATTAAGTTTAATCCACATCTATTGAAAAAGTTAAAAATAGCAATTCAATTTGAACACGTGTCTGAGCAAGCAATTTTGTTATACAGGTAATACAATAAAGATGATTTAATTCTTTTAAATTAAGTTAAATCCACACCTATTGAGAAAAACAAAAATCAAAAATAGCAATTAAATTTGAACACGTGTCTGAGCAAGCAATTTTGTTATACAGGTAATACAATAAAGATGATTTAATTATATTTAACTATATGTAATCCACATCTAAGTTTAATCCACATCTATTAAAAAACATACAAATAACAATTAATTTTGAACACACCATACATCATCTGTGTCTGAACAAGCTATAATGTTATACAGGTAATACAATAAAGATGATTTAATTCTATTAAATTCATTTTAATCCACATCTATTGAAAAAGTTAAAAATAGCAATTAAATTTGAACACGTGTCTGAGCAAGCAATTTTGTTATACAGGTAATACAATAAAGATGATTTAATTCTTTTAAATTAAGTTAAATCCACACCTATTAAGAAAAAGAAAAAAAATCAAAAATAGCAATTAAATTTGAACACGTGTCTGAGCAAGCAATTTTGTTATACAGGTAATACAATAAAGATGATTTAATTATATTTAATTATATGTAATCCACATCTAAGTTTAATCCACATCTATTAAAAAACATACAAATAACAATTAATTTTGAACACACCATACATCATCTGTGTCTGAACAAGCCATTATGTTATACAGGTTATACAACAAGGATGATTTAATTCAATGAAATTAAGTTTAATCCACATCTATTGAAAAAGTTAAAAATAGCAATTCAATTTGAACACGTGTCTGAGCAAGCAATTTTGTTATACAGGTAATACAAAAAAAAAATGATTTAATTCTTTTAAATTAAGTTAAATCCACACCTATTGAGAAAAAAAAAATCAAAAATAGCAATTAAATTTGAACACGTGTCTGAGCAAGCAATTTTGTTATACAGGTAATACAATAAAGATGATTTAATTATATTTAATTATATGTAATCCACATCTAAGTTTAATCCACATCTATTAACAAACATACAAATAACAATTAATTTTGAACACACCATACATCATCTGTGTCTGAACAAGCTATAATGTTATACAGGTAATACATTGAAGATGACTTAACTCAATTCAATCTAATTTAATCCACATCTATTACAAAAGATAAAAATAGAATTAAATTTGAACACATCATACATGATCTGTGTCTGAACAAGCCTTTCTGTTATACGGGTAACACAATAAAGATGATTTAATTTTTATTTAAATAAGTTTAATCCACATCTATTAAAAAAGATAAACATAGCAATTAACTTTGAACACACCATACATCATCTGTGTCTGAACAAGCCATTATGTTATACAGGTTATACTATAAAGATGATTTAATTCAATTAAATTCATTTTAATCCACATCTATTGAAAAAGTTAAAAATAGCAATTCAATTTGAACCCGTGTCTGAGCAAGCAATTTTGTTATACAGGTAATACAATAAAGATTATTTAATTATATTAAATTCATTTTAATCCACATCTATTGAAAAAGTTAAAAATAGCAATTCAATTTGAACACGTGTCTGAGCAAGCAATTTTGTTATACAGGTAAAACAAGAAAGAAGACTTAATTCTATTAAATTCATTTTAATCCACATCTATTGAAAAAGTTAAAAGTAGCAATTCAATTTGAACCCGTGTCTGAGCAAGCAATTTTGTTATACAGGTAATACAATAAAGATTATTTAATTATATTAAATTCATTTTAATCCACATCTATTGAAAAAGTTAAAAATAGCAATTCAATTTGAACCCGTGTCTGAGCAAGCAATTTTGTTATACAGGTAATACAATAAAGATTATTTAATTCTATTAAATTCATTTTAATCCACATCTATTGAAAAAGTTAAAAATAGCAATTCAATTTGAACACGTGTCTGAGCAAGCAATTTTGTTATACAGGTAATACAATAAAGATTATTTAATTATATTAAATTAAATTTAATCCACATCTATTAAAAAAGATAAAAATAGCAATTTACTTTGAACACACCATACATCATCTGTGTCTGAACAAGCCATTATGTCATACAGGTTATACAATAAGGATGATTTAATTTAATGAAATTAAGTTTAATCCACATCTATTAAAAAAGATAGAAATATAAAATAAATTTGAAAACATCATACATTATCTGTGTCTGAGCAAGCAATTTTGTTATACAGGTAATACAATAAAGATGATTTAATTCTTTTAAATTAAGTTAAATCCACACCTATTGAGAAAAAAAAAATCAAAAATAGCAATTAAATTTGAACACGTGTCTGAGCAAGCAATTTTGTTATACAGGTAATATCATAAAGATGATTTAATTATATTTAATTATATGTAATCCACATCTAAGTTTAATCCACATCTATTAAAAAACATACAAATAACAATTAATTTTGAACACACCATACATCATTTGTGTCTGAACAAGCCATGATGTTATACAGGTTATACAACAAGGATGATTTAATTCAATGAAATTAAGTGTAATCCACATCTATTAAAAAAGATACAAATATAAATATAATTTGAACACATCATACATTATATGTGTCTGAACAAGCTATAATGTTATACAGGTAATACAATGAAGATGACTTAACTCAATTCAATCTAGTTTAATCCACATCTATTACAAAAGATAAAAATAGAATTAAATTTGAACACATCATACATGATCTGTGTCTGAACAAGCCTTTTTGTTATACGGGTAATACAATAAAGATGATTTAATTTTTATTTAAATAAGTTTAATCCACATCTATTAAAAAAGATAAACATAGCAATTAACTTTGAACACACCATACATCATCTGTGTCTGAACAAGCCATTATGTTATACAGGTTATACTATAAAGATGATTTAATTCAATGTGATTAATTTTAATCCACATCTATTAATTAAAAAAGATACAAATATAAATTAAATTTGAAAAAATCATACATTATCTGTGTTTGATTAAGTCTTTATGTTATACAGGTAATACAATAAAGATGATTCAATTCTATTAAATTAAGTTTAATCCACATCTATTACAAAAGATAAAAATAGCAATTAAATTTGAACACATCATACATTGTCCGTGTCTGAACAAGCCGTTATGTTATACAGGTAATACAATACAGATGATTCAATACAATTCAATATATGTACACTTTAGAGTCTTCCGAAACATCACAAGTCAGATGTGTCAAGCATACATCAATCTTTTTGCAGAATCATTCAGGGGAGAATTTTTTTTCTTTCTTCTTCTAACTCTGCAAATGTTCTCCCTTGTTGACCTTTAGATTTTACCACTTTCATTGAATACCTACATTTTGGTTTAAAAGGGAGGTCCACTTCGACAATAAGTTGGTTTTAATTAATTTAAAGCACACACATGATAGGAAAAGGTCTGTGAAAGTCCGAATACAAATAAAGTTATGACTTTTTGAAGTTGTTATCAATCAAACACGAATTGGCTCCGTACATTAAATTAAATCATTCTTGATGACGAAATATATTTTATCCCATACAGGGGTTGAATAGAAACATATTTGCAATAACCATTATATAGGGTGCACATATTATTGAACTTTTTCTCGAGGGAAAGTTAACATTAATACGATTTTGTTTTAGAACAGAACAAATGGGAGGGGCTCGCAAGATACGTCGATTACAGAGCTGCCAATTTGTGTTTGCTTGATTGCAGCTAAAACAATTCATAAGTTTGTTATTTTTAATCGAAATTAGCTCAAACTGACCTGCTCTTCTCATTTATTTACTTGTATTAAACCCAAGTTAATATCAGTGTGGACTTCACTTTTAATAGTAGAACGGTTGAATACTTCATTCCTTGGCTTGGGGGTGACATACTGGTTGCCTGTCGTGGCAGCACGTTCCATGTGCTTCATAATCGAATTGAAGTGCAACGTGCTTCTGTACATTACATTGCATGGGTTCATTCTCATTGAGGGGAGTACGTTCATATCCATGTCACAAGTTCAAATAAATTTAATTTCGTTTCTTCCATTCTTTTGACATCAACTTAATGAACTTTATCTGGCAATTAATGTTTGCACATGATGTACAAGTACTTCTTTTCCGCCATTTAGCAAACTCTTTTTATACCAAATTGCGGAGCATTTTCTGAGCACGTTTTCATGCTGTTTTTTCCCAGTACCTGTAGCATTTCAACATCTTAGGTGGTGACTTTGACGTCTGCTCATATCTGACCTTTGTCCATTGAAATGCATGAACCAACTGTCCTTCGTGGCATCAGGAATCTAAGTATTCTGCCTGGAGAGTTGACCTACTCTACATGCAGGCACATTACTCATTCCAAATAAGACAATTCATCATGGAGGATTAAAGGACATACACATTATATCATCCGTGTGCAGTGCGTCTTAATTCGCTTTCACCAGACTTGGTACTTGGTACTTGGTTGAGTAATCCCTTTGGCAGCTCACTCAATAAGCTATACTGGGATGGTAGGTGGGGTGAAATTACTAATTAACATGTGTACGAGTCTCGATATCGCAAGCAGCGAAACTTGATGTCTCATCGGGAAATTGCTCGAGCTTGACTTCGTTTCCCGGAGAGCATTCGGGTGAGGAATATTTGTGATAATGAGCTTTCCATACGAGTAGGGTTTATTGAAGTTCGCCGTATATTGTTGATCATTTAAGACTCGACTGTCGCTCCATCATAACATGGAGTCTACTTTTGGCTATCAAATACAGTTATTATCGGGTAAATACCCGGTACAAACACGGGTTCAAAGTCTCGCCTGTAATCGTCTGACATCAAAACTATAGCGCTATACTCTAAGCATTTATAATTTTGATCGACTCACCTTTCATTTATAAAATGCTATAGCACAATAAATATTTCATTAAAGAAATAAATTCATCAATTATACATATATACACTGACGCTCATATAGTTGGAATATTTTTGTTTTACTCAAATGTATGGAATTGTTTTAAAAATAAATTAAAAATAATAAATCTAGATAATAGTAAAAATTCTCAGATTTTATTGGAAAATAATTTGCCTATGTGTGTTTTGCGTGACTGCTAAAGCATGTGTATGCTACTATGCTTATCAAGTAGGGGACCTACGCCCTTAAGTCATAAATGACAGTAATTAGGAATAATGCCCCACAAAGGGGCACTAATATAGCACATCGACACGGTTTTGATCATGGGGCCTCACAGTTACGAGGCCATTGCTTTGTCACTTAACCATGACTGTACGCAGCGGGGGCTAGGGTAGGGGGCAGTTTCCATGAATTAAAAAAAAACAGAAAATGCATTAAATTTTCAATAATTTATTGCATTTTACCACGGTCCCCAACATAAAAAAAATTCCTCTTGATGGCCATGAATTATGGCTCAAGGCATAGGCACACAGAGGATTTTCTTATGTTGGGAACCGGGGTAAAATGCAATAAATTATTTAAAAAATATTGCATTTTCTTTGTTTTTGTTTATGTATGGAAACTGCCCCCCAACCCTAGCCCCCGATGCGTACAGTCATGGTTCAGTAACAAAGCAATGGCCTCGTAACTGTGAGGCCCCAGGATCAAAACCGTGTCGATGTGCTATATTTGTGCCCTTTTGTGGGGCATTACTCCTCATTACTGTCATTTATGACTTAAGGGCGTATGTCTCCTAGTTGATAAGCATAGTAGCATACATATGCTTTAGCAGTCACGTAAAACACACATTGGCAAATTATTATTCACTAAAATCTGAGAATTTATACTTTTATCTAGATCTATTATTTTTAAATTGTTTTTAAAATAATTCCATAAATTGGGGTAAAACAAAAATATTCCAACTATATGAGCGACAGTGTAGATTAATAGATAAAGAAATACATGAGTAAATAAATAAATAAGAATACTTGATTAAATAAAACAACAAATCAATTTAATGATAAATCATTATGGTTCAAATGCTCATACCAAGTACTTCGAATCTCATAGACGCCATATTATGTAATGTTAGAGGATGAAAAGTGACGTACCGTGCGGTTACTGCCTCAGGAAACACTATAGTCACATATGTGGCACGATCAAAATTTCCTGCATATGTCTGATAGAGAACGAAAGCAATAGAGAATGTTTATTTATAATAATAATTATTGTAATAATAATAATGATAATAACAATAATAAACTTTATTTTTGTATTAAACAAGAAAAGCCTCATGAGTATCACTGCTGCTATTCCCAAGGGCCCTGCATTTCATATAACCCCTGGAAACTTCCAGGTACCAATTTACACTTGGGTGGGGAATGGCAAATGTTGACTTTTGGTAGAGCAATGGTCTCGTTATCCGGTGAACCGGGTTCGAAACCAAGGCGATGCGCTAGTGCCCTTTGGTAAGGCATTAATCCTCATTGACAGGTCTCTCGGAGAGGACCTAAAGCCGTCGGCCGTCTGGTTGCTAACTTAAAAGCATTTATGCTTTCTTAGCAGTCAAGTAAAATAACCACCACCACTTTTAAAGATTATTGTCTTGCCTCGAATCCCTTGGTATATATAACTCTTCCTTGAGAAGTGCAATATGACACAGAGACTTTATCGCCAAGGCACATAAATAATTGATTTTAATGGAACTTTGTATATTTGTCCAATCCTTTTTTTGTTAATCCTTCAATTTCGCATTCTAGGAAAAAATATCATTTTGGATGAGTTAATAATATAATTATGTAGATATGGGGAAATAATTTCATGCAAAAAACATTAAAGAAATTTTACAAATATATAAGACCATGAATACAAAGCTGAAATACGCATTTTTTGGAAGCGCAAAAATGAAACTCACTTTTCGTACCCCACACTGCTCTTCCAGAGCAAAGGTCCAATTTGTATTGTCCCTTGAGTAGGAGATTTGGTATGACGTAACCCTTTCGTTGTGTCCGATCCGTGCTTGTGTGATAACACCAGTTACCAAAGTATCCTCGCCGAGATCAACCTTTGAGTGATTTGAATGATGAACAAAAGAAATATATTAGTATATTCAATGGCATATTATTTTGCATTTGATACCAATGCTAAGGTCAAGCAATATATAAAAACATGGACCCTTTTAACACATGTTGCTTTCAATATGAGCAAACCGAAAGGGCTTGTCAGATTTGAATTAGTGCGATAGCGGGATTTTCTATTGAAGGTACGCCCTTTTTAGTTGTATTAAGGGTGGACCTTAACCCTTACTGTACTGGGGGAGGGGGGGGCCTTGGAGGCCAACCCCCCTCGACATTTTCGGAGATTGAGCTGCAACCGCTTGGAATTTCGAATTGTCGTTTCTTGACTTTTTTCCCTCAAGTCTTACGCACATTTTGATACCATTTTCTTCGAAAGGATATACCTGTAAGGTGTTACATAACAATCAGTATGCGCATGTCATCAAAAATATGCTATAATTGCACACATTCATGTACAAGCAGAAATATGAATACAGGTTTAGATGTATTTCTTCCTAAGTGGGAGATATGAATTGATATCAAATTGCTTTTATATGTTTCTCAAAATAACTTGATGTATTCCAGAACAGAATACATTAGAAATAAAACAATATATATAATACGAAATAAAAAAGCAATAAAATGAATAAAAACATAAATATTTGAAAATCGCATAAAATTTGGATGAATTATCATTATTAATTACAGCATAATAAATATTTTGTCTGAGAAAAAAAGTTTCATATGAATTTATGCAAAATAACCTATGCATTTGCAAATATCATAAAAATAATGAAACCTCATGAATTTGAGATGAAGGAAACATTTATTCAATACATTTTTAACATTATTCACACATCTACAGACAATATGTAACGTTTTCTGTAAATGCATAGAATTTGCATTTTTCATAAATAAATTAGGCTATAACGACAAAACTGTGTATATTAGGAAAAAAACTAATTATACCATCTTGTTCCTTACGTAAATATCTACAAACATGCTAATGTTCGTGTTCATCGGACATTCGACAGCGGAAATCATAGAGAAGGATAGAGAGAGAGAGAGAGAGAGAGACGTAATAGTCGGCCATTCATGGAGATGGAGATGTTTTTACTCCCCCTCAGTCAGGGGTGCTAAAAAAAAACAGTACAGTAAGGGTTAAGAGGGAAATCTCTTTTTCGTTGTACGTTGAGTCTGACCAGCCCTTCAACTGTTTTTTGTTTTCAATTACAAATTTTTTTTCTTCTATTTATGCCTTTATTTTTTACATCGATATTTGTACATATACCTTTATCTATTATGTTATAGAATGTATCCTTGTACTTTATAATATAATCATCTGAGTTGTCATGAGTTCTGTCAAGGTTTTCGGTGTCTACAGACTTGATCTGTTCCAGGTGATAATATCTGAACGCAACTCTCCCCTCTCTCTCTCGCTCTCTCCTCTCCCCTCTCTCTTTCTCTTTTCTCATTTTTCTTTGTTGACCTTCCGCTTTCCACTGTGCATTGTTTACACAATTATCTACGATGATGACGTCACCTCAAGCTGTGCTTATAACGACCCCCTTTTCTATGTATGACTTTTTGTGACCATATGGAAAATCAAATCAAATCAAAATCGAGATGATGACGATGATGATGATCATGATAATAATATTTAAGAAATAAAAATGGTAACTATAATAATGACAATATTAATGATAATAATGATGATAATAATCCTAGTGAACTGAAAAAGAGTATGTTTTTGTACAGCAACGGCTCGTTTTTATTATTATTATCATTTTTATTTTCATCATATTATCATTTCTATTGTATAATGTACAATTATATGTATTTTCAAAGATCTAATACCCCGACTTTAGCGTTCGCTGCATTCAAGGAATTTAATCATACCAATTTCCTACACCCTGGTCGAATATGGCATATGTTGGTTAACGCCATGAACAAAGAACGTGAGCGCTGAGGTGCAAGGATTCGAACCCCGTACCTTGTAGTTCAGAGTACGGAGACTTATATAATAAATAACCCACAACAACTCAGTTTCGTATATTATTATTTCGTATATCAACCAACGGTACTTAACAAGGATAATATTACATTTATATAATATGTGATTTCAGACACTTCTTGAAATAATAATGATCATAATATTGAAGCTGATCCGCGTTTTGTTGTGTTTGTTACTCGAAGAGTCTATACATGAATATAGAAAGCATCGAACATAATGACCTTCGGGCGCGTTCAAGGCATGTTCAAATGTCTAAGCAAACAAGGCGGAGGTTTATTTATACACATGAAATATATCATATTGCAGTATGTTATTCTCTATTTTATTCATACTTTTAATCAGTTGGCCCATAGAAAGCCAGATAAACACTTGTACATGTTCTTCTTCTGGTAATCTTCAAAGGGCTATGCAGCCTATCACGAATAGAAGGTTGATTTGTATTTATTCTAGCTGTTCACAAAATTGTTCTTGATATGGGTACACTCTTAGTCAAATCATCTCAACGCGCATTTAGACATGCTAGGGCAAATTACCTTAATCCATAGGATGTTGTCGTTACCAGCGGCGACCCATGCACCGGCTGTTACCCCTGCAACGGCAACTTCATTCAGCCTTCCTCTGTAAGCTTCATGGCCGGCACCCCAGAACGATGACGAGGTCAGACTAGAGTCTGGTATCCGACCATCTTCCACGCCAAGACCCTCGCCGAGGACAGGAGGAGTGCAACCAAGTTTCGCATCGAGGTTCAGCGACGCTGCAAAAGACGAAGACACCATCTGACCTTGTAACTAACTTTCTTATATTTCCTACCCTTTCAATACATTTTTCCTTAAATGTAATCCGGAAATCTACCCTGTCAACAAGTCATATGACGTATTGATAAAAACAAACGAGCAGCGAATACAAAATAGAACAACAACAACAACGACAATAACAGAAAAGAGGAGGGAAATTTGTAATCTGGGAATGGTAAGAATCTTTAAAATAATTAATAAATAATTATCATGATTATGAAAATACAGGTAGGCCTATGTTGATTTTCACGTGCTAATAAAATACCTGTTATAGAGACAGAGTTATTTTTCGCAATATTTTCCTGTATTGCTTGAGCATAAATGTGAGAGGTCCATGGTGAGATTTAATCATCTACACTATTCATGTTAAAACAGATGAAGGCCGGCCTGTCAGAGAGTTCAACCCGCGCCATCTTGTCACCCAAACGAGAATTTCCAATTTAGGGAAAATATAATAATTAATTCTTAAGGGTTACCTTTCGGTATTTGCCGATGTAATTGAATTAATCTGTGCATACGCGCTAGACGTAATGTGATCAAATTATCACCGTATTCGTTAAAGTCTTAAATAAATGAAACCCTACCACAACACGTCGGGCCCACTATTGGATAACGTCGGGAAGATTCTATATGAACTGAGTAGTATTCGCTTACACCGGACAAGGTGCCACTACCAACTCACAGTTTTAAGCATGTCCTACGCAGAGACAGTCGCCGGCCCACCTGGGAATTTCTTGAGCTTGCCTTCGCACTTGGAGAGCATTCGGGCGAGGGATATTTATGATGGATGAGTAAAACCCATCGCACGCTATGCGATCTGACTACTACCCTATTTTTGAGATATTTGTAACAACATTTGATAGGAAAAATTCGAACATGTACTAAATCTGAATGATCGAGGATCCGAATAGTCATATGAATTATCAAATCTAAATTTCGAGGGATTTGAAACTTTCTTGAGGACAAGCTAAATCGGCTCAGACTCGTAGTGACGTCGGGCCAGTAATGTGATTGTTTACGATTTGAAGCCGATTCGGCTTTTATTCTGACTAGAAGAATTGAATGCACTACAATTCCCGTTTATATTATTCTTATCATTATTCAGAACCTAAATTGGGAAGATGATGTTTGTTTAGATTTCCATATCTAATATATTGCCATTTCTTCGAAAATCGGATCGCAGGAGGATGGTGTAGTGAGCGATAGGGCGGTTCTCCTGAAAATGATAGAGGGTAGGTCTTATTTGTGCGATTGATAACACTCGTCACCGACTAACACCAAAAATTGTCATATTCCCCATGATGACCCACTACATTGTTTCTTGAAAAATTATGACCAGAACTGGCCATAACATCACATTTAGACATAAACTTTGCAGAAGAATTGTGAAAGGTTGGCCTTGTAGAACAAAACAAATGATATCAACTCTGGGGTTTTGGAACGATCAAAAATTTAAAAAAGGGAAAACATTTAACCATGCTGAAAGGTCACATGCATTGCCCAAATTAAAGGAGGAATGGGACTACACACAAACGGGTGAATGGGACTGCACACAACTTTGTCGTCCAAAGTTTTCAAGTTTTGACCATATTTTGCAAAATACTCTGCACTTACCTATGGCATCAGTTAGAGGTCCATAGCCATATAGTTCCACCCTCAAAATAGGGCGACCGTGAAATGTCTTTGGATGGATCCGGAAAGAGCGTCCAAGTATCGGCCTAGCAAGCGTGTGAGTCACATGGCTGTTACGTTCATAATTTCCAGGAAATATCTGTAAAAAAAATATTGAATAATAAAAATAATAATATTTAATTTTTATATAGCGCTTAATACAAATGTCTCTAAGCGCTTTACAAATATACTATTATATATTAAGTAATATTGCAAAGAAAACTCATTCTTAATGAAGCTAATCGTTTAATAGTTCATAACCCTATACGGCCTGTGAATTAATACAACGCTGACTACACACATTGTTGTCAAGAAGAGCCAATTACGTATATCATGGCCATCTTTTTTCTTCTTCTCCCCCCCCCCCCCCATTTTGTATCACAAGTCCATATCTAAGTATCCTGAACAATATTGTGTAAAATGGAGAAGAGCTACCTCAGTTCCTGCGCTCAGGGGTGGCCGAAACCTCCCTATCAACATGGCTAGCTCAACCAAGGTGTCATTTTCGAGATTTGTGTTTCTTGTTTCTTTTTTTTCTTTTTTGAATACCAAACACATGTATTATAATTATGATTGGGCTGTGAATGTTGTAATAATGACCCTCTGTTGTTTTGATATACATAGGCCTATACATGTATTATGTGTATTACCTTTTTGCCCATTATACTTTTTTTGTCACCCATTATACATAAAACGAGACATGGGAGATCCTTTTCCCTTTTCCCTGTTCCCCAGTTTTGGAACTTAAAAATAAATATGGCACTTGGTTAAAAGTAAACTTATTGTTAAGTTTCATAAACCTTGTTAACTTAATGATTTTTTGTCCAGGAGAGCTGCGGTATATTAAGTGTGTGCATGCAATTGATAATGGAATATGATGGATGTTTTTGTTCTTCTTTTTCTTTCATGTATTATCCCTCTCTTTGTTTCATCCTGTGTAACACTGGAAGACTCTTTATTTCTTTATCTCCACCTTTTCTCCTTTGTTTCCCTTCTTTAGTTTGTCACCCAATCTTTGTTTTGATTGTTTTGTTGACACGATATTTGGTTCTGTGTTTACCATTATATAACATTAGGTTGTAATTTTTATACTGAATATTATTTTTAAAAGCAGTTTACGTTCACAACCACTGGAACTGGTAAGGAAGGCTTTTTGCTACCGGTATTAGGTTAACATTTTCTGTCCCTGGCATTCAAGTGGTTGTACTATCCTTTATATATACCTGCTCAAATGTCTGTTTTGTGATTTCCTATGTCTTTTCTTGATTGCCAAATAAAACAATGATAATAACCATAATATTATTAATGATATGAACTACAGTGGGACCTTGTTATATAAAAACATTGTTGTATTAACTTTTACTTCAGCAAGACAATCCAAGCGGTCTTATTCCTAAATAATATATACTGTGTTTGGTTTATTTTGTTTGTTTATTTGTGAGGTCCTATTGCAGCCGTACAAAGCTGTATTATAGCAGCAAATTGTCCATAGTCCCACAGAGTTATAACGAGGTCACACTGTATATCTCTGAACACAAAGGCCACTGATTAAGTGTTAAAGGTAAAATTCAAAGAAAATCACAAATATGTCAACTAATGTATCACTAGAAACTGGTAAGCTAACAGATGGCCATCGTTCAAGTTTTAGGTCAACTACATATCGGGTGATTTATACAAATACAAATACAACCACCTCCATAGCAGCTGGGATGTACGAGAGATTCGCCGGAAAAATAACGATGTTTTAATGACGTCACTATATGGACCAATACTGCCCAAGCAGACGACATCCCATAAAGAATGAACATAATTGCAAAGCTCTTATTTTTCAAATTATAATGAGTTTAGTGTATATAAATGTAATAGCATGTCAAACCATTCAAAAGGGGATATGACCCGATTCTGATAACTAAAATCTTTTGCTTGTAAATACACAGGATAGGGGTTAATTAACAAACAAAAAACAGACTTTCAAATTGAAAACCCCCCGGAATGATAAGGACGGTATTTGTTCCCTCTTGAAACGCCGAACATACCGCGGTGTGTGTAGCTGAACTTACAATGGCGTCTATTTTTGTTTGCAAGCGACAAATTCCTTTATTTTTGTATCGCTGCATTTGTCATCAACAATAAAACCATGCGCGGGGTTTAGAGTGAGGCAATAGATTATACATTTAGCCTGACGGTAGTAAAGTAAGAGAAAGAACTCAAGAGAAGATGAAAACACAGGCACTGAAAATGTGTGAGATGTCATGGGACATCGTCTGCTTGTGAAAATCATGTCCATACTGTGATCTCACACATCTCAGCAGCGTTCGGAGAGCTCTTCAGGTGCTATGCCGGGGCTGGTTTTAAGCGTGTTGTAATTTATAATAATCATTACTTCGAATGTTTCCAAGCATTGCATTTTGATAACCTTGTCGAATCAAAGTTTCAACTTTGCAATAATGAAAAAAAAGTTAGTTTTAAAATCAATGAATATCTACTTTAAAGAAAATGTAATTGAGGAACCGCAGTTTGGGAATTACCTTAATTGATCCAGAGTATACGTTCAAATAATCAGTCCAAGCCGTGTTGTCAAAACTAGACGAGAAAGTGTATGATGTCACCCACTGATTGTAACTATGTTTTATACCCTGAGTAGTTATAGCCGTCACGATATAACTGGACTCAAAATGGACCTGCATCCATGGGTCTTGGTCGGACGAGTCAGGGATCCAAATCCCGCCGGAGTTCAGACGGCCAAAATGGCTGCATACGGACGCCTGGTAGCAGGATGATTCAGAGAACGCTGAATCGGGAAGAGCACCACTTTCAAAACCTAGTGGTCGACCAGATATATAACACGGGTTTACTGCTGAAAATAAGGTAAACAAATAGCGAGAAATCTGATTCGTCATTGGAACAATTTAGGTGGTCTGTTATTAAATCTGGTGGACGCTGATCTTGTTCAGAATTGTCACAGCTACAACATACCGAAATTTGGAAGAAAATCGATCAATATTTACATGGATAGAATCAATTTCCCATAACAATATTCAAATTAGAATACATTGTGCTAATGTAGTGATTTCAAAGCTAAATGTACAATTAAAGATAATCTGAAAGTTTGAGTGAAAACGGACCATTATTAATGATACAAATTAGGAATAACTGATCTGATAGATTCCAACTATATTTTTACAATTTAATTATATTCTAGGTAAATGTAAATCGTTACAAAGCATTTAATTGGCTTTATATACCATGCTAGACATTTAAGAGTTAAACGACTTTTAAAATCCGGTATTATGTCTTATTTTCATGGAAACACGGTTGGGAAAATTCAAAAATGGTTGGAAGACTCTTCCAACCATTACTGTTAATCATTGTTAGATGAAGTTAATATATATATTAGGTATTTTTACAATGTGTGGCCCAAACAAATTTCCATGGATTCTTTGAATTTGGATGAATAAAACGAATTGAATTAAATTAAATTGCACAGTAATGCCTTCAAAGAAAACCATATATATCTTTGTGGTTTGAGAATTTTTCCCGGTTTTTTGTATGTTAGAGAGTAAGTACAGTTACTGTGTAAAAATGTCAAAAATAACACTTCAGACACAAATTACGCAATTTTCAACAACCTTCAACAATGTTACCGAGTCACTTTAAGAGCAAGATGCAAAATAAATTATTTTGATGAAGTTTTACTGATGAAGTTACACTCTCTCACCTTGTGTAGACAGGGCATATTATAGTTATTATTATTAGTATTATTTTTGTTGTTGTAATATCATCATCATTATCAACATTATTTTTATTGCTATATTACTAACATTATTATTGTTACAATTAATATTATTAACATCATCATTATAAGCATTTAAAAAAAAATCTTGATTACTTGTATTATTATCATTATTATTATTACTCACCGGGGCAACACACAATGTAAATAGTTTCACTCTCGTTTAACCGTCTCACTTTAGTCTCACTGTACCAGCAGTCGGTGATGTTTGTGGCATTAGCAGGGCATATCACTGATTCGGCTTCAGCAGGAACATCGACGGACGATGACTCGTACAGTGGACCGCTCACCGTCGCAAATACTCCTTGTTCAATAAATTTGAAGTAAAAGTAGGATACAAGAGTAGTCACAATATTATTTTGAAGAAAATAAATACAAACCACAACAAAAAATATCAACTTCATCGAGTATCACATCGATGACATACAACATATGCAACTAGGTGAGGCTCCTGATACAACAGTTTTGAAAACTGGAAAGGATAAAAGAGGGAATCAGGTTAAAGATGGAGAAAATCCACTGGAAATGGAATTTAAATAGTAAGAGGACACTTTTTTTTGTTGTCTCGAAATTTGAAAACTTGACATTGGAGAGGGGGGGGGGTGAGGTCATCTCTTCTGGTCAGCCGGAAAATCACAAAGGAGGGGGGTTCTGATCCAAAATACACACATAAAACAAACTGAGGGGGGGGGGAGTTCACGCCTGACTCCTCATCATAACACCAGTGTTTGATGATTTAAAATAAAAACTAAATACATTAAAGAATAATTTAATATAAATTTACAATAATTATATTTCAAAAACAAGAAAACTGAGTGTATGATAATATTTGTACAGAGACTCAAACACCTCCATGGAATCTCAAAAATAATGGGAAACAATGAAGGTAGTCAACACTTTCAAATACCTTGGATCACTATAACATCATATTGTAAAAAGTATTCATGAGATAAATGAAAGGATTGCAAAGGCAAGGGGTACGTTTAAGCTAATGAAATCCGTAATACAATAATTAAAACATAACCATGAAAACCAAATTCCGTAGCTTTAAGTCATTGTATCTTATTAGTTTTTCACTAGGGGTGTGAGTGTTTGGACATAAAGGAAGAGATTGAGAGGAGATCAAAGGCCACACAGACCTGATTGTTGAGAATGAGAATGTATCGTGAACAGAGAAGATAACAAATGAAGAAGTGTTAAAACCCACCACTCATTAACCCAATAAGAAAGAAGCAAATGTAATTTGTTAGTAACGTTATCATGCAGAAAGGTTAATTTAGAACAAAATGTTTATATATATATAAATATATACACACACATATATATATATATATATATATATATATATATAGAGGCGTGAAAATGGTCTAGGATCATGAGACGTAGCTGTACTTTACAATTTCATTACGAGCTTTCGGCTTGTGAGGCGTTCTTCAGGTTCTGAAGTGAAAACACATACAGAAACAAATACATTGTATGAACAAATATACATGGCATACAAACATTGGCATGGAGTATTGCTAGAAACAAAAGCAGGGGAAGGCAACGGCTCACACATTTGCAAAGCCTGAACAAACTTGCAACCACAAATGAAAAAAAGCAATATCAGCAATTTAAGAATAGCTAATAATAGACAGAAATGGAGGGCCATTGAGATGATAAAGATAATGTCTTACCTTCAAACCCTAGATACTGACATGCTAATTGGGATAAGTTCATGTTCCAATGATCTTGATGCACCAGCACGTACGTGTTAGGACCGGAGCGGGATGTTAAGGCAAGCGTTCCTTCATTTTTCTTTTCACCAAGAAGCTTTAATGAATTGATGGTTACATCTATATAGTTTACAATAAAAATAAGACAGATATATTGAGGGAAAAATAGAGAAAATGGAACTCATTTAGTGACCTGGAAAAAACAAACTTTACGGCAATGTAAAGTGTCTTAAATACGTAATTTTCTCAGCTCTTCCATCACACCTGAATATACTCATTGGTTTTGTGTAAGGCGCTAAATTGACCAACTCATATTTACATCGAAGTCACTAAGAACGCAAACCTTAGTCATATTAAATCACGTTTTGTGTTGGTGTGAATGCAATTAGTCAATACTTGATGGACGATTTGTGATCAACCACTCCTAACTATTAGTACAGGGTCATCTGCTAAAATAAATAGTGGGGTGTAAATATGAAGTTAAATTGAAACATGCGCTCCCGTTGGACAAAGCCCAGGAAAATCCCCACAATCAACAAAAGAGGTATAACTATTACGTTACACTAGGGTTACTTCACTCCATGAAAATGTAGACTACAATTTATTTTCATTTAGCACTTCATCAAATCGTATTCATGGAGTTCCTGGAGTCTCCGTGAAATCCACTATTAAACTGGTTTGACCGTACCTCTTCTTATATATACTTAGCCAATACTTTTCCTCGGATGTTACCATGATGATCTTTAAACCAGAGGCAGGTAAATCCTATATCGCTCTCCTCAAGAGTACAATTACCTCCATGTACATGTAGAAAAGGGTTCAACAAGGGTTTGCCTTCTTAAATAAAACCATTGAGTAGGCCTCTTTCTCACTTACCTTCTATCAAGAGAGCCTTTTAAATTGCAGTAGTCATTCCACTTCCGCTCTCCTCGCCGAGTACCTCCATGTAGAAAAAGATTTTGACCAGGGTTCGCCCCCTCCCCTCCCTCCCCTCCGTATAGAAAAAACAAACCCTGGTCCGTTTCTACCTCTGTCTTACCATCCTCACAGCTTTCACCACGATAGTTATCGAAGCAGGGAATAGCTGTATTGCTCTCCTAAAGGCCCGGTCACACAGGCAGGACGCATGGGGAACGCACGGCCAGCGCATGGAAAATTTGCAATTTTGGCCAGTGCGTTGTCGTTCGCTAGGCGTGCGTCATCACTCGTTACTCGTTCGTCGAGCGCGCTGGACCCACGCTATGCATTCGTCGTCATACGCTGTGTGCGTCGGGATTTTTTGAGCATGCTCAAAAACGTGCGCCGAGCTCGACGCATGAATGTACACGCCAAAGGCACGCCAGACATGCGTGGAGCGCGCTAGACCAGCGCCAGACATGCGCGGAGCACACGCCCTGTATACGCACAGCGCGCTAGCTACACGCTGTGCATTTTGTGTCAGCTCGGTAGCTTTTCCAAAATTATGACAAAAGTTAGGCACACGGCCTTTTCCTATTTCCAATGCGCTGCCCGTGCGTCGTAGAACGCGGTGCATGCGTGGACCATTCGTCCAGCGCGCTAGCAACACGCTGTGCATTCGTGGAAGTTGTTATCATGTGCGCTCTGTGTGCGCCCTGTGTGCGCCCTGTATGCGTCCAGCGCGCTAGCAACACGCTATGCATTTGGTGTCAGCTAGCTGTAGCTTCGACAAAAGTTGGGCGCACGATAACGCACTGGCCAAAATAGGAATTTTCCAATGCGCTGGCCGTGCGTTCCCCATGCGTCCCCTTTGTGTGACCGGGCCTTAACAAGTGCCTCCATGAAGACAAGGGTTTGCCTCCTTCCCCTCCTCGCTCACAAATACCTTAATCTGCCTTTGCAGTGTCGCACTTACCACACTTGCACAATTACAAAACATGCTAGCCCTCTTATCTCGAAATGTTCGCTCTCCTCACAGTTACAAGGATCTCCGTGTTAAACAATGGTAACCCCCTCTATCGTACCAAAACAAATGATGCACCCCCCTTTGTCTCACTAAAGCTATGGTCACATCACCTAAAAGTAGCCTGCTCGGTGGCCGGGCGGCGAGTTTTGAGCCAATTTCGCCCAGGCAACGAGCGGCGGCCGCCCGGGCACCGCTTGTTTTTTTAGGGCATCGCTCTGTCGCTGCTGAAGTTTTAACGCGGAGTTAAAAATCGGGCGGCGCCTGCTCACTTGCACTCGCCTCCAAGAGTATGCTTGGTGCCTGGGCGGTCGCCGCTGGAAAAGCAATCGGTCACTGGGCGGCGAGTTCAAAATCGGTCAGCAACCTAGCGTCTTTGATTTTTGACCTAAATCTCTCGACGGCGCACAGTGGGCCAGGGAGGAACCAAAGTGCCCCAAAACTCATTTTGGGGGATTTATTTTTAATAAATCCAGAGGAAATGTTTGGATTTCCAGGGATTTTCGCTTAAATTTTATTACCAACATTTTCACTGATGTCTAAGCTTTAAGTTGATACCAGATTTGGCTGCCCGATTCTGCCTGTTATTATGTTAGAGCCGTTTTCCTTGCAACATTGCCCCGAAAAATGTATTAATTTTGGTCCGCGGTGTCAGAACAAGTATCACGCGCCCCCTCGCGCCGTGATTTATGACCACGAATCCTTCATGATTCAGCCGCGGACCAAAAAACCCAAAATTTTTCGGGGCAATGTGGCAAGGGAAATCGACTCTAACATAACAACGGGCAAGTTCGGGCAGCCAAATTTGGTATCAACTTGAAGCTTAACCATCAGAAAAAATGGTGGTATTAAAATTTAAGCGGTACACCGCGGAGATCTAAACATTTCTTCTGGATTTATAAAAAACATGGATAATTAGTCGATTTTTCAGTGAATTACACTATAATATATCATGAAGATTGTGTTTCTATTATATTTAACCCATTCATTCAACGAAATGAACTATCAGGAATATGTGAGAGCAATTTCATATCAATAACTTAAAAACTTCATGTTGAATTGAAAGATTTATAAAATAAGTCACTTTTGCACTAAAACTGTGACTATGTAGGATTGCTGTTTGAAGTAGTAACTTTATACCCTTATTGTGCATACCGGAATTAAATATTTCACTGAGGTATTCCTCTATGTATTACCTTTCAACTGGGCAAGAAAAAAATAGAAAAAAAAAAATCACCCAAACTTAGTTTTGGCGCACTTTGGTTCCTCCCTGGCCCACTGTGCGGCGAACACTCGATTAGGTCGGTGTCCGGGCGGCGAACGCCCGGCTACCGAGCATATTTTTGCGTCCTGCCGGGCAATTTCCTTAAAATTAGCCGGTGGCCGGTGGGAGACCGCTCGGGTATCGGTGGGTCATCGGTCGGTCACTGCCGGGACGCCGTCCGGAGAAGCTCTGCGATTTCGCCCAGTTTTGACCTAAAATTGACCGGCGACCGACGGGAAATCGACAGAGCACCGCCCATGCATCGCTGGGGCTCTACAGCCTGCTCGACTTCTCCAAAAAAATCGTTGGGCGATGCCTAAATTCCAGCGGCGACCGAGCAGGCTACTAATTGGTCGGTCGCTGCTCTGATTTGTGACCATAGCTTTACTTTCTTCACATCTTCCACAACGGTAGCGATCAAAGTGAATCATGTCTCCGTCTTGTCGCAAGTGCCTCCATGTAGACAAGGGTTTGAGCACCATGAACTCTTATCTTGCTATGCTCGCTCTTCTCACAAGTACATTGCCCCTCAATGTTGGACAAGGGTTTGCCCCCAACCCCCTCCCGTACACAGATCATTTACCTTCCTCCATCCCTGTCGCACTTACCTTCTTCACACCTTTCACCACGGTAGCGCTCTAAGCAGAGACAAGTAAATCCTGTGTCCGTCTCCTCGCAAGTGCCTCCGTGAAGACAAGGGTTTGAGAGGCATGCTGGCGACAGAAATGACACAGGGAGAAAAAAATAGATAAGAAAAGTGAATACCCCAAGGTCTAATACATTCATACAAAAGGGTTCATGTCAATAACAAGAAATAAGAAAGCGAGAAAAGAGAGAAAGGGAAAAAAAAAGGGGGGGGGTGACAATAATTGAAAAAAATACGCTTGGACCCCTATATCTTTCCAAACAGTAGCCTTGTAAATTATTATTTCGTTTTTTGATTCGGACCGATGCCCCCCCCCCCCTCCGATAATTGGAACAATAACGCCCAATGCCTATTGGTCGACGCACACGGTGATCGGCCAATCACCAAGGCCGCTGGTTCGGCCGCTGGTTCGGCTGATGCACCAGGCCTATTGGCCGACGCATACGGTACTCGACCAATCAACGGGCCGCTGGCTCGGGCCGTCTGCTGAATGGAATCGACCAGCGGCCTTGGTGATTGGCCGATCACCGTGTGCGTCGACCAACAGTTTTTATCACCTGACGAAGTATTGCAGTAGCATACGAAACGTCGTGATCTTTTAGATTCCTTATTGACCACATTGCGAGACAAACGAATATCACTAGCGATATTATTTTCGATAGTTTTATAATGTTCCTTCGATTTTTGTACCGAATTACTTGTAATCGAGAGAAAAAATAACTTTGCATACCTAGCCGAAACTAGTTTTTGAGAAACGTTTATGTCATTCTAATCTTATCACAATAGGAATTATGCGGAGTATTGGTTGCTTACAAGCATACACGTGTTTTCTTAGTAGTCAGGCAAAATAAACCATTAAACCAAATATGGCGATATTATATTATATTCATGTTGATCGATGCACTAACTTGTCTTGGGCATTGGCAAGATTACGACAAGCGCCTGGAAGGGGCGGGGTGGGGTTTTTCTTCTTCTTTTTTTTTTGGGGGGGGGGGAGGCAACTGCCAATGTCCACATTTCCTGAAACATCCCAGAGTACAAGAGAAGAACTTATCAATTGCACTCAGCGCTCTAAATCCTTTGAACTTTCTGCACTACTAAATGTCTAATCAATGTCTAATTGGTACCAAAATGTAGATAATTTAACTCTCTTTCATATGACACCACACTCATGGTGGTTCAAGGCGTCCTTAAAATATTATTTACATGATACTATTTTGTCGTCAAAAGGGCCACTTTTTTGGTGGGGCGTCCCCCTGCCACACCTACCACTTAGAACATGCCAGGCGGTCAATTTGTTATGTGGAGCTATGCGATCTTTACATCTGTACACATGAAAATTGGTTTCCTTCCCAGCTAGGTTGACCCCCACTGGCTCCCGGTCTAGGACCCCCCAGGAAATGAAGGAGGGGTCTGAAAATTTGAACCCCATAATTTTTGACCAATTGGGACCCTTTTGAAGCCAAAACAGCAAAAAAAAATCAACTTTGGCACAAAAACCCTACGGGAGCTGTTTCAGTGACATACCGTACCACACTATCTGCCCCAAAGCAGGTGTTCGTGTAGAACAGAGCCTGAATGTAGTACCTACAGGGTGGCACAGGGGGCACGTGCCCCCTTAGTAAAAAGGCAGAAGAAAAAAGAAGGGGAAAAGAGCACGAGAGAAAGGAGAGATGAAACGAGTAAAGAGTACATATATTAACCAACCAGACGCCCACCATTATGATTAAAGGCTTCAGACTGCTTTTTATCTACCGAAAAGGTTTGGACCCCCCTCCGTAAAATTGCGCCGAGTTCAACGTACTTCCAGCCATATGTACTCGCAAACACATGCTTTTGTTAATGATCATAATTCACCTTGTCACCTCATCTTTGACAATTGTCGAGCTTTGAGCCCTCAAGCTAGTCTGCAAGCACAAACCCTGGTCAGTCGTAAAAGTGAGTCTGCAATATAAGACTACCATAGGCCATGTACTGTAGCTGCTCCTGACCTATATTGACACAACCAGTAGGTAGCTTGGCTAGACTTCTCTCAAGGCACAACGATTTGTTGATAAAGTGTTAAATTAGGGTCTATGCCTGCAGACTACCCTCAAGCCGCAGGGACGTTTAGGTAGCACAATACACTTTAGTATATTACATGTATACATAATATATCGCACAGAAATGAATTCACCGCCTTTTTCGTATAAATTCGTCATGTGTGGGCGGTTCTGTATAATGCAACATATGCTCCAATAAAAAGTCGTAATGAAATTCAGCCAACTCGATTAATTGATTTGCATACAGCGGAGTTCAGCCAGCCGTATCAATTGCTTTGCGCACAGCGGAGTTTTTTCTCACTCCTCTTGCTAATAATATTTGAATTATAGTCGAATATGTTCGTCCAAATCAGGATTTATTATTTATTGTTTCCCTTACTTATTTTTAATTTCTACCCGGTTTTCCGTACGATACGTCAAAGGTGGCTTGTTTAAATCTAATCTTATTCGATACAACTTTAGATGTAGTTTCATCCTGTACTGGATGTTTTTCTTCAACATTGACATTGTCATTTGAGAGGGTATGTGGTGGGGTCAAATGCCTAGGTCACATATAAACCGGGCCCCGTTTGATTTTCCCTACCCGGCATGTCACCAACTTCCAATCACTTTTCCTACATGAACTCGAAATAAAATGTGTGTAATTAAAATATACAAGAAACACGAGGAGAGTTTTATGGCGAAATTCATTTTTTTATGAATGAAATTGATATTATGGTACTATAGGCTAATAGGCCTATAGGTAGCCTGTTCTACTTTTTCATTACTTGCTATTAGGCCTACTCACAATTATATCGAATACTGTAGGCCATTTTCTTACAACGCTTTTGCCTGGTGACGACTTTATTTTTACAGGTGTTCTTCACGAGTCAGAATGTAGATTGTCCTCTTTTTTTTGTGGGGGGGGGGGGGGGGGGGAGGGGGTCCCGGGTGGGGGGGGGGGGGTAAGAGGACATTTTTGTTTTGGGTCTCAAAATTTGAAAAATTGACATTTTGTTCCATTAAGGGTGGGGGGGGGGGGTATGGTCACCTTTTTAAGGTCGGCCATTGGCATAATATTTTGTTTTAAATTTGTTGTGTTTTAATTAAAAAATAATAATAATAATAATAATCACAAGGGGGGGGGGGTTGCTCCAAAATACAGACATACAAAACATGAAGGGGGGGGGGTTTGGCATGTGGTGGGGTCTCATGCAGGCTTAATCAATGTGCTATTTTGCCTGTACACAACTAGCTCATAGGTGTCAAAATGCCCTTTCAATAAACTATTCAAAGTAAGTTCTAAACAATGTTTCATTCAGTTTTCTTCAAGAAAACAATTTCATAGTACACAATTCTTGGTTTGTCACGTCTATAGATTATCAAGTCAACTGTTACTTGATAATTAAAATCACACTATTCTTATACTTGTCACACCTTCATCTGAAAGTTCAAGTTGAAATGCTTTTAGTTTTCATCCGACATTTTGTGAAAAAAGAATTGTTAAAAGTTTGCAAAAAGCAAGTTGAACGGGGGAAGCTTTGCAAAATGGTATGGCACGAAAACACGAAACCGGAAGGCAAAAGTTTTAACTGTTTGGTGATATCGGAACTATTTATTGTTTATCCAGAAGCCTCTTAAGCATTAATACTATTCTTCGTTGCAAAAGATTACCCAACATTTTACACCTGGATGGAGAGGGAAGTACGCCTTGCCAAATCAAGTTTGAGTGCCAGGTTGGATTTCGAACCCTCTACGGTAGGGTTTGAGAGTTAATTGAAGTAACCACTATAATTATCACGACACAGCCTATTATTGAATATAAAATTGTAATTATATTGAATGAATGACATTTTCGGTAATATAATTCCTGGTCACGGTGATTGGGTAATCCACAAGTTCTGATCGATGTCATAATAAAATGGTTCTTCTTCAGTGCCATATAAATATGAATTGAAACAAGTGCATTTTTTGGGCTACAGCGTTACTTTTCGGCTACAAGTCATTTTCTGAAGGTTTGTAATTCCGATAGTTCGCTTATTCTGAAGGCTTGTAATTCCGAAAGGTTCATTTTTCCGAAAATGAAATAGGATTCGTAACTCCGAAAATGACGTAGAACAGTGTATTGTTTATCGGAATTATGAACCTTCCATATAACGAGGCTTTTCATTTTCAGAATTGCACACATTTTTAGAATAATAAACCCTTTTTCACCTTCGGGGTTATGAACCTTCGGAAAAAACGAGGCCTCCCCTTTTTTTCGTGCCACCTATTTCGGAGATTTTGCATGTAATTACTACCTGGTTCGGTGCAATAGTAACGCTGGACATCATCAGGAATCTGGAGGTCTGCTGGGAGGTCGGATATTAACCAGTCTAGATCAGATTGCATGGGTTTCGGGATCAATTGCACAGTCTCGCCGCTCTCCAGAGTGATCACAGGGCATGACATCATGGTCACATGAGGACAGACGTCATTTACGTCATATGATGCTACAATGAAAGTGAGTTAAAGAATGAATGAATTGATAAATACATTGATAGATAAATACATACGTAAACGAATTGATAAGTATAGATGTAGATGTTAATGATTAAATATATGAATGAATGAATAAACAAATAGATATATAAATGAACGATTGAATGAAATAACCATGATGAGCAACCAATACATTCCAATTGACAGAAGGAGCAACACCTAATGCATTGGCTTCCAGCATTGTTCCCAACGCTCATTTCACGTAGGATAAGTTCCAAATGTTACATATTTGAAACATTAAAATTGCCGCTCTTGATAAAATGAAAATCAAATAATTATTAATAGGTAAATGATACGTGAGTAATACGGTACCCAAACATTAAAACTGGCACGGTCAATGGCTCAATGTATCCAAACCAGATAGGTAATTATATTAAAGAAGAGAACTTACTATTATTGGTTAAAAACGAAGGGGGGGGGGGGAAGCCTCAAATCAAACTGAAAGATATAACAAAAGGCGCTTGAACCCATTCAGGGAAAACAAATAATGCAGTGGAATTTGTACTCTTTTATAGGTTCGAATGCTTTCCAAGAACCACAATATAGCTTCATTCGATTCTTTTCTTCTGTCAATGTAACATAAGTTTATATGAATGCATGTATATTGATATTTGATGGGCCATTTACGTATAGTGTATTCGAGTTCAATGCATACATCTTTGTAAAGTGGCTAGTGATAGGCTTTGTCATTCGCCTGTTGCAGTGGATGGTGTGTCGGTGGTCGGAGTGCACATTGCATGCATTGCGTGTTGTTGGGTTGGGCAAGCCATAATGTTTGTCCGACCTAGCAGGGGTAATGTGTGCATTTTGCGTTCCAGCTATCGGGGTGTCGTTCGTTATAGCAGGTCGATGTGATGGTTTGTCGCTGGGCAAACATGTATTAATTTGGATGCATTGCGAAAGTAACTGTGTTTTACTTGTATCTCTTATATAACATGCTTGTGTCTAATTTAATTCTTACAATATTCACAGAACTGGCAAGTAGTCTTAGTCTGAACTAATTATATAGCACTCGTAAACTTACAAACAATATCTTGATTATCTCTCACTGGAATCTCATGCATGTACAACAAGTCAGGCGCGGATCCAGGATTTCTTAGGGGGGGGGGGGCGGGGTAAGAGGACATTTTTTTTTTTTTTTTTTTTTTTTTTTTTGGGGGGGGGGGGGTTCCCGAAATTTGAAATTTTGACCCATCGACATTCCGTTCCGTTGAGGGGGGGGGGGGGGGGGGGGTAAGGTCATCTTTTTTAGGTCATCTATAAGGATTTTTTAAATAATTTTGTTATATATTTTTTATTTAAACAAATAAAAAGGGGGGGGGGGGTTCCCAAAAAAAATACACAAAACATACACCCCCCCCCTGCGTACTCGCCTGTGCGAGCCAATTTTGGTACGTAATGGTGACCAGCATTGACGTAATGGGGGGGGGGGGGGTGCAGGAAGGGGCGATTTTCCCCCTCCTTCCTCCGCAAAGCTTTGACGTTTCATTAAATTATTAGAGAAAGAAGACGATTCGTATGACCATTCTCGACTCTGAACCCTTGTCTCAATTAAGTTCCCCCCCCCTCCCGCGCGAAGCGCGAAAGGTTTGACGTTTCATTAAAATTATTTAAGAAAGAAGACGATTCGCTGTAACTTCTCGTCTCTTAATCCTTGTCTCAGTTCAGTCCCTCCCCCCCTCCTGCGCGAAGGCTTTGACATTTCAATAAATAATTAGAGAAAGAAGACGATCGTTGTACCGTTTTCGACTCTTAATACTTTTCTGAATTTCAAAAATGTTTGTTGTCTGCTCCTTTTTCTTCCTACGTCCTCATCCTTTTCTATCCTCTTTTTTTTGGGGGGGGCCGCCCACACCGCCCCCTGGCTACGCGCCTACGGTCAGATGAACATATTTTGATACCTTGTCCGCCCACGGAAACTCAGGGTTTAAGGCAATAAATTACGGTCAGATAAGCATTCAGGGTCCCGCCTTAGGGCCCCTGGTGGGGTCGAGGGTGCGGAAACCGCGGAATCTCAGGGGTTTTAGGCATTTGATTACGGTCAGAAGAACATATTTGTATACCTTATTTGTGACACTGATTGGCGTGAGGTCCAGCGGGCGGAGCCCCTAAGAAGCTCAAGGGTTTTAGGCACTAAATTACGGTCAGATGACTATCAAGGGGCCCGCCTAAGGGCCCTTCGTTGGGTCCCGGGGCAGAGCCCCCGTAAGGTCAGGGGTTTTAGGCGTTTAATTACGGTCAGATGAGCATTTTTGATACCTTATTTTGTTGTGACACTGGCAGTTAATTGTATTTGTTGATACGGCAGGCAGCCAGTGAAAACAAATTCGTTTAATCAAATTATGGAAATGCAAGCACTACTTTAAACAAACAGAACTTTGTTATTCCTAGCTCATTTTTCCTGAATGAGGTGTTATATGTAAGGGCAGTAACTCAACTTTTTAGAAATGTATTTTTTCTCTTTGAAATTCAGATACCGCCCGCCAAACGACTTTTCGGCTTCCTCTCTTCAAATTGATTTTAATCACTCATGCGTGAAATATGCATTATTATGAGTTGCATCAAATGAAAGAGGAGGATCTAAGCTTTCTAAATATGTGCCATTTATCAATTATAATAGTGATCAAGTTATGATAAAATATCGATAATTCTCAGTTTCGTTTTATCTGGGACGCACTGTATAGTAATTAACAAACAATAATTTACTAAATGCATTCATTTCATGGTTACATACAAAGTAATATGGGAGTGAATGAGAAGGGGTAAACAATAGATAGAGAGGGAGAGAGAGAGAGAGAGAGAGAGAGAGAGAGAAAAGAGAGAGAGAGAGAGTGTGTGTAATTCCCAATAACATCTAGCCTGAATTATCATTTCTAACTAATAATAGTGTTAAGAATTTCACACTGTGATTATGCAAGTCTTCAACTTATTATATTTCAGGACTTGTATGTGCATTATGATACATGTATGTATAGATGGTCAAGTAAGAAAATATTGTACAGCGTTTTCACTATGAATTAATTAAATCGTATTGAATCTAACAGGTATTTATACTTCATGGGATATTTAGAAAAGGAAATGGGAGGATAGCTTCATATTTGAGGGGGCGACTTGACTCAGTCGGTAACACGCCTGTCAAACCAAAGATCGTGGGTTCGAAACCAACCCAGGCGGATGACTGAAGCTTGCGCTGTGTGTTATCGTGCTCCTCCCCTTGTTTCATAGACGCAGGCTTTGTAAGTAGAAAACACTCCGTACCTCGGATAGGACGTTAAATCGAGGGCCTGTTCAGTTAGTCTTGTTTTAGTTTTATTCTCAACAGTTGCATTCGTTTTTCTTTCATGAAATAAATATAAGTAATGATAATCATTGAATGATTATCACACCTTATGGATAATAGACCAAATGTGCATTATACCGACTGGAAATTAGACTAAATGAGCAATAGCCCGAATGGATAGTAGGCTTTTTAGAGATAACACCAAATGGAACTTAGACCAAATGATAACTAGACGAAATAATTATTAGATCATAAGTATAGTAGACGGGCTTGGGGGTAGACAATATAGGAATATATCAACTGGGTAATAGACGAACTGGTTGTAGTTCGTGTCGTGTTGGTGGGGGGGGGGGGGGCGTTGCTCCTGCGCCAATCAGTTAAATCAGTGTTTGGGTGTTTGTGTGTGTTTGTGTGTGTGTGTACGCTCTCACCTCAGCATTCTTGTGGGGTTTTATGTGCGCTTCACATACCCCTTGTGAGGCATTTTTACTTTGTGGGGTATTTTTTCAGGACCCCACAGAGTAAAGTCTTTCAAATGACTGTATATTCGGTGTCCTATGCCCTGCGGGGCATTAGAAGTGGTACCCCATAAATGACATTTTGTGAGCGTGTGCTAAAACTTGCACACTTTTTTATGGTAACATCGTAAGCACACCGCCGGGTTGTTATCGCCAGGTTGTACATACCCCACTAGTAGGGGACCACAAGGTATATCTGGAACGCACAGAAATACCCCACAATCAGGTGCCCCACAAAGGCCCTGATGTGAGAATGTGTGTGTGTGTGTGTGTGTGTGTGTGTGTGTGTGTAATTGGGTTTTTACAGACGTGTATCAATCAGATATGATTGTTTACGTCTGGGGACCGACCTTTAACGTCACCATCCCAAAGACGCGACTCATTTTCGAAGCGAGGTCGCTTGAGCCGGTTTGTAGGTGAAGATAGAGAGCTGACCAAGTGAATGTGCCTCTAGACCAAATCACATCTCCCTAATCAGATAAACTAATTAAATGGTATTAATACAAGCATAACGCCAAGGTTATCTTCATGATTTCATCTTCATTTCCCTCCACCATAATTTCTAATCATAAACGATTCCTGTCCAGCTTTTGATTTGAATTTGAGTTTTGCGTTTAAAAATACCAGTCTTGGAAAAAGCAAACCAGTCTTCAGGTATAATAATACGCCCGCGCAATCCTAGTTTATAGTTTTCAATGTTTTTCACACCGTTTCTTAGTCTATTCGAACAGCGTTAGAACCGTCGATACGTGATGAATAGATTAATGGTTGAAACTAAAATTGTTACTAAACAAATACAGCCAAAAAATAAATGGAATGGTAACAAAATATGGGAATTCTGGCTAATAGAAGACAAGTAATACTAATCAAATACTTTGTCGAGGCCACTTCACAATCATTTAATTTTTCCAATTAAATATACAAATAAAAAGAAATATATTATAACATTAGCAAACTTAGGAATTTGATTTGTTTACGAGCAAATTTCATTCATTCCTGGATGATCACTTCAGATTGGTCACTAACCTGGTTGCTGCAGGAAGAGTTACGCAAGTGGATATGCGTCATTATTAAGCTATACTACTTGTTATTCAACATTTGGCTACTTCTAAAAACATTCAAAATTGTCCATTCATGGTTGTGAAAAAGCAAAACATCTTTAAAAATCATTTAAAAATATTTATAAAACTAATATGTACTTTTATGGAGTATTTATTACAGTATTCAAAGGTCCGACAATTAAAATGTGTACCGATATTTTAACATAAATACGAGATTCATGTGAAATCGGCCACATTTGCCATGCTCGGGTACGTAATGAAATACGTATCAATAAGCGAGTTCGTAATCAAGCTTTGCGCATGGGCAGATAAAGGTCATACGTTCCCAAATAGTAAAACCAGCGAGACAAATGCTGGTATCGTGCTCATGAAAGTTATGTAATCAGTACTCTCTTATGCACCGACAGTACATTTATCTGATACACAGGTGAAAGTATTCTTCTCAAGAGGCAAACAAAAGGATAATGAAGCACCTCCATCACTTCGAAAGTGATTATTCTAAAATGCACAAGTTTCCATCGTGTAAAAGATCTGTGGATATTTGGGGGTCATGCGTTCCTAATTAGCTAGTTACGAACTGGCTTATTGTATTGAGATGCTACCTATTAACACAGCTTGGAGATTGGGTAAAAGCGGACAAATACACATTTCACCATTTTCCTAAAATATTTCAATATGTCATTAAGGACGCGGATTGTATTGCCTGACACACGCCAAAGTAGCTCCTAACATTTACTACAAACTCGTAAAATATATGAAAAGAAAACTAATACTTTTTCAGGTCCGAAGTATTGGAATGAACTCCTAACAGAATTCCCTGAATCTACATGTATTTCATTATTTGTATTCAAACATAAACTGAAACTTTTCCTTCAAAATGATTATGCATTACAGGCAGAAGCAACAATATAATTCTTATACTGTGCTAATAATTAAAATGTTAGAACCCTTTTCCCATTTTTCCATCTATGTTTATGCCTTTTCTCTGAAAGACAATTTCATTTATTCCGCTGCGTCGAGTTGCTATGCCCCAGTGGCCACGGCTCATTGAATCCTGCTGTATCGGCAGAGAATAATGGCTTGCCCGATGAAGCGGTATTGTTTATGTATAGTGTGTGTTCTGACTGCTGGGGGCAGTGACTTGTTGCAATGGGATCCGTTTTCCATGTTCATTGTGTGATCCAGGGCGCTCGGAGTGAGAGCTTTTAAATTAGTGCATTGCCCTAATGGTTTATTTGAAACATCCAACTACTAACATCTCGATCCCGTCAGTTTAACGTGACTACATTGTTGTTATTTGTCTGATGATGTCGTTTTTGTATTTGTTGCCAAAGCCTACAGATAATGCAAATTTATGTAAATTGAAAGTGACTCTTACATTGCCTTTTTTAAAATACGAATTATATTACTACAATTGAGATTAATTGCTCGTTTCCCCTATGTTTAAAGACTAATATAATATTAACTGGCCTTCGGACAGGGGCCTATAATAAAAAGCACCTAAGGCCCCTGCATATTCTACTCTTCTTCTTAATTTAATTTAATGCATTCGAACAAATTGAAATGAGGTACCTATCTCCTGTTCTTGTCTATGATAATAGAATCCACGTTTAATTTGACCATTGACTTTGTAAAATCATTGCAAAATATTCAATGCTTGCGAAATATGAAACAATAAACTGAAACTAAAACTGAAATTGTTGACAACTTTAAAAAGCATTACAAAACATTTGGATACCATGTAATAAACAACTAAATTATTCACACTTTTTGTAAATTTGATGGGTTTAAACTAAATTGTTTTCGTAACGCAAGAATGATAGTTGGACTGGTTGAATTAGGGCCCTTTTGTGAGTACCTTTAGATGTGAGCTTTGATATGTCACATGCTCAAAAAAAAAAATTGGGACCAATCAATTTCGCATAAATTACTTGACAAATTCAAAAAACTTGTTAAGTGTAGGGATCATTTCTTCGTTAACTGTATATATATATATATATAATACCCTACATGGTACATTAAGTGGACATCATAAAAATCCTAACCCTAACCCTAAACCTAACTCTAATCCTAACCCTAAAACATAACCCTAAACCTAATCCTGACCCTAAACCTAACCCTAACCCTGATGTCTACTTAATGACTCTTTTTTCACTCCAAATGTCCCTCCAATGACGCCTTTAGTAAAATTACATATATAGAGAGAGATACATAACACAATTGGGCCTTCTATGATAAATAAAACGTAAAAAACGTTAAGAGGACACCAAATTGTCCTCGTAATGAAAATGTCTACTTACTGAATCACTTTTCACTCCAAATGTCCCTCTAATTACGCCTTTAGTAAAATACACACACACACACACACACACACATATATATATATATATATATATATATATATATATATATATATACGTATATATATACCCATATATATATACTAAAGAAATATCAGCCTTTTAAAGGTAAAGTGCGTAGATTATGCCCCCCTCCTACCGTAAAAAATCTAGCCGTTTTTTAAATGTTATATTGCAATCTCAATCCCCTACCTGCTACACGCTAAAGATGGCGTGATCCACGGTAGGAGGGGGGCATAATCTACGAATTTTACCTTTGAAAGGCTGACATTTATTTAGTATATATATCTGTGATTAGCGGTAAGTAGGAGAGATCGGGTTGGTGGTCTTACCTGATACTCTGACTGTTTGAACTCCACCCATTATCACAACGATGGCTGCAACTAACTTTAGTATAGAACCCATGCTTGAGAGCTTCCCCCTCCAACAGAGGCAATTCCACTGGTCCTACAGGAACAGAAAATGGTGTAGTCAATGTAATTTACAAGGTGTTATAGCTGTATGGGGTGAGATAGGAGAGACTGGCATATATGATTACAGTATCTAAAAGGATATATTTTTTTTTAAGTCACCCACATTTCATTCATGATCAGATTTGAGGCATTGCAATAATTTCGTTTCGAACTCAAGAGTAGATATCAGCATTAAAAGTTATATAAAGCGTTTCAGGAGGCAGTCATAGGGTAAACAAAAGCAACGTACCTCTCAATACAGTGCGTATACAAAAAAAGATACCCAACTTAGCTTATGCTTAAAATGTCATGTTCAATGTGACGTTGAAGCCCCCCTCTACATTTTTCGCGATAATCTGTTAACGCAAACAAATCTCGCGCTGAAAAAAGGATGGCAATAGACCATGGTTATATTTATGGTTACATAAATATCTAAGTACTAATGACTAAGCAAAATACTGTTCGTAACGGGCAAAATATGCAGTTGACGAAATATAAATCCACTTAGACTTCGAAAGTGAGAGTTAGATATTAGTCGAATTACTTTCTTTTGTAGTAATTTTAACCTCAGAAGGTTGCTTTTATATGAATTGCCCGTGGCAATATTACAATACAATAAATGAGACGATACTATTATAATAATACTGATGAGTATGGTTAGATTAGCACGTGTGCGCTTGTAACAAAGACGCCTGGCTGGAATGCTCCCCAGGGAGTGGAGAATGTGCATACATTGTGTGCGGGTAAGCCTGAATCCTATGACCGGGGTAATAATATATATATATCTGTAAAGCGCTTTGAGAGGGCCTTCGGTCCTGAAAAGCGCTATATAAGAACTAGCTATTATTATTATTAGTATAGTTTGAGGTAGAATATATCTCAATCTTGATATGATACCAATACCTCTTGAAATTTTTGAACAAATATTAGATATATGAGACTTCCATTTAAGAAATTCATTGATAGTGACTGCGAGAAATGCTTAACAGTAATACAAGTAGAACAGACAAATGTCTCCTATAACCAGTCAAGTTATTGTGATCTCAAAATCAAAATGTGGAAGAACATTTCAAAATCGTAGATTTTGAAAAGACAATTTCACTCCCAAGATCAAAATGAGCAAAGATAGAGTCAGGTTTATATGTATTTCAGATACACTTGATATATTTGGTTTAGTTAGAACAGTGCTCTCGATATCGTCCCTCATCTTACTGAACAAAGTCTTCGGCAAGATCAGAATAATCTTTACATACACGTCCCTGGTGTTACATGATGTTACGATAACAGTCTAGCAAAACTATCACAGACATTCCGCTGTGGTTCTGTCTCAGCCTGCGATATTAAAGCATCTGCCTTCTGACTTATGCTTATAGTGGAGTTTTTTACGTCTCATTCTTTGCATCAAGGACATGCATATTTGTGTGATTTAAAATCCAAAAGATTAATGTATGTTGGCGATAGTGCCTTTCAAATTGATAGATTGATGAAAGGCTTTCAGTGAAGATTTGTCAACATGACTTCTGCATGATAATTTGTCAATGCCTTTCTTATAATAAATTAAAAGTTGCATATGTTGTTTTATTTATTGTACATATGCATATAAACGCCATGACCGTCATCTTTATATGAAGGCATCATTATTATTATCATCATCATCATCATCATCATCATTACTATTGGTCGGTTGAATGACAGATAATCACTTTTATTTGCATCTAGGTAAAACGGAAAACATTTCGTTCGGTACAAGAATTTAAAATTACTCGGTTACATTGCCTCAGATCCTGAAACAAAATCCTTGATTTAGCTTATGCTGCAATCATTATTATAAACCTTAAGTTCAGTCAGGAATCCCATGACTTTTACAAGCCAATCATCTGTCTGATTATCAAGATATTTATGATTGGAGATCGAATTTTAATTTTTCGTTTTCCTAACGGTTTTTATAACGCTACAGTCTATTGGGAAAAATGAGTATGGTAAAACCGGTGACTCTAAGATTTGTTTTAATACTTTTTTGAGGCACTTTATGATAATTTTGAAGCGCAATTTGTTTAGGGCTTCACTATTTAATACACCAAATCACAGACACTGATAACACGTAGGGCCATGCATCTCAGATTTAACACTGTTAAACGATGCCTTTAACTCTTTGTGCGTTTGCCCGTAAACCCCCTCCCTGTGCGTTGCATTAAAAGGTAATGCAACGTTTACGGAAATTTTGAAATTGGAAGGATAGTAATTCTTTAAACTGTTGATATATCTGGATGCCCCTGTTGACGTATTAAAAGCACTAAAAAAGTAAGCCCCTAAAACAATTCTGCTTTCGAGCAAATTAAATAATCTGAATTTATCGGTGCTCCCGGAAAATTTCAAATATTTCAAATAGCGCCTAAGGCCATTCTATGGTAGCTGCGACCATGCGAATCTCAGAATATGCAGTTCCGACATATAATTTCCAAACGGGAATATAACATCGGTCGATTGTAGTCAAGATACATTATTTTAAAGCTAAAGTAATATCAGTCTTGAGAGGGCGCTATACAACATAAAGAGTTTATTATTTAAAATGTCATCGCTTTATAATGGTGGGTTTCAACTGCCGATCAAACCAACCCGATCTAGCCCGATCAAGCTATTTTGGCCTTGTCTTTTTTTTTTTTTTTTTTTTTTTTTTTTTTTTTTGTTTTGTAATGTTCTTTATTGTGTTCATTCAATACATCAATCAATTCATACATGTACATCTGTGTTACATTATATCATTCAATACATAACATTGAATCATACATCATTTAACTATATAACATAATGGGGGGAAAAAAACCCGCACAGAGTATAATCAATCTTAGTAATATCGAATGAAGATATAAGTTATACTGCCCCCCCCCCCCCCTCCCATAGTTTTTTTTTTGTGTGTGTAATATTCTTTATTGTATTCACTCAATAATTAATATTATTGTCGGGCTCGGTCGGCAAGGGCGATCGGGGTCGGTCTACTTTGATCGGTATCGATCTGACAATTGTTGGCATGTCAACAAAATAATATCGTGTAGGGGTCGAGAAAGCAAGCGATCGTACAGCGATCGTGTATTGGTCGAGTAGAGGTCGAGCTGATTGGGAATCGATCGTATAGGTCTGGTTTGGTCGGGGTGGATTTTTTTTCCGCCGATCACTACCCGATCATCTCGATTTATACACAACTTCTACACGATTGGTTTCCGATCAACTCGATCAACAACTCATCCGCTTGACGATCGACACATGTCTGCCCTAAACAGTCACTAAACAGTCACTCAACCGAACTCGCTCACTTCTCGACTGCTTCTCGATCACATCCCGAGCACTCTTCGACCTCACTCGATATTTCCGATCGCAACTCAACCAAGGACACAATTACGTGCTGATCTAAACACGTTTTCTTCGTACCGGTTTATTGATACTAATTAAGTTAATCGCTTCTAGAATTGGTAGTAACATGTGACTGCGACATGTGCAGCCCTTCCCATATTACAACATTCTACTCCAACATAACGATTAAAGATGCCGCGAACAGCTAAGCGAAATGGACAATCAATACTAAATACTAAATACTAAATTATTATATTACGCAATCGTGTAGAAAGTAAAAGCCCGACTTCGACTTAGAGTTGAAGTAATACCGGACTGCACTTGAGAACTGATTTATAAAATGTAGGTTTGAAGGACAAATTTTGGGAGTCACACTGAAACCATTGTACATATTTAATTTTCTGAATATGGTAATGATAGTATATCAACGAGATTCCTCAAAACCTCGTCATGCAATTATTAAAGTAAACGTAATTTAGTATCGAATTATGAAATGATTGTTTGATTATAACAATTAGTTTACTATCTTATTTTAGCACATTAAGAATAGTGTGCCTTGACATTTTTGTATTTATATGACGAGGTTTTTTTAGGGAGATTTGTCTTGCACCAGAAGGCTAGAATAATTAAATAAGACTAAACGAATAAATAGATACTAATAAACAGCCACTCAAATAATACGCATTCTAATATCAAGCATATATGATATTTCATGAAAGAAATTCATTCGAATAGCATTCTGATATCAAGAAGATTTGGTTTCTTACCTTGTGATTGAGGTGATTGATAACAATTCGTCCAAACATTGAGGATCACTAAAAGATGCAAAGAACACAAGTCCAAGCCCGAGGTATGCTGACTGTAAACTGACACTGATCAGCTAACCAGTCTACCACCACTCACCGTGCCCTAGTTGTTTGGCGACTCAGATTCTCAGAATCAATATAGGGCGGGGCTACCACAGCACCCACAACATAAGCTACCGACCAACCGATCGACCAATCATCTCGAACGTAGGGATGAATGTCATGCGCAGGCTGTGTTGTTTAGAACCAATAATTTAGACGACGAGGGAATACTGTATACAGCCGGTGACATGTCCCGAATGTATATTTTGTGTCATATACTTTATTCATTTAATATAACAGCAGAAAGAGTGTTGGTATCAAGCAAAAATTGGACCGACGGCTTTAAGACCTCTCCAAAGGTAATTGGTAATGAGGATAAGCGCCTTACCAAAGAGCAATAGTGCATTGACTTAGCTTCGAAACCGGGACCTCCCGGTTACGAGACCATTGCGGTACAACTGAGCCTGGGATTTGTAAGGCTGGTTGCACGCGGTGCTTCGGCAACCTCAATATTCTGCCTTTACAAGTCACTTGTTTTACCTATTCTCGAGTATGTGGTACCTGCATGGCATCCTACAACTTCTGCACAGATTAACAAACTTGAACGTGTTCAGAGAACATCCACTAGACTTGCCCTCAATCAGTGTCGTGGGGAGATGTCTTATGAAGAACGGCTCCGAACACTTTCTTGGTCTTCTCTTGCTTCTCGCCGAGATTACCTTTTCTGTTTATTTGCATTTAAGTGTCTCCATGGCATTTGCAACTGTGAGACACTTAGTGCAAATATCAATATAAATCCTCGCCATCATCATACTCTTTTGTTTCGTCATCTTTCGTCTAGGACTCAGGCTTTTTTCTTTTCTCCCTCTCGGCGCCTTCCCAGACTTTGGAACACTCTGCATCTTGGCATCGGTGATGATGCTGCCCTAACTTCCTTGACATCTTTCCTTTCTTCTAAGAAGGAAGACATTTTTTCCAATTCGTGACCATCTCATCCTTGTTTTTCTTCTTGTCTTCTTCTACTCCTACTTCTTGTATCACTGATACTGCTTTCTATCCTTCTCTCCTTGTTTTTCCCTGTCTTGTTATCTTTTTCCCCCCTTCAACTTGGCTAAAAGGGAGTCAACCTAGCTAAGATGGAAGAGGGAGGGGAGGGTGGCTGAGGGGGGTATTGCTGCTTACCAGTAGTATTGGATATTTTATGTCACAGACTTTGATTCATTCATTGTATTCTAATTCAAATTTATTTTCTCCCTGTTGTATAACAAACTTGAAAGGAAATTAATTGGTTACTTTGTATGATTTGCCTGATTTTATCACTGGCAATTACCTCAATATTAATTTTTCACCTCAAAATTCCAACTGAATATACATGTACCGGTACTCTTTATTCTTTTTTCTATTAATTTTGTGTCTCGGGAATCAGGATTTGCTCATGATTGATAATATACTTACGTTGTACAGTTATTATTTGTGTGATATTGTGAGGGAGAGGGTGTGGCAGTTAGGGAAGGAGTGAGTTCTAGTCGTGGTTTGTTATATATTTTTTAAAACCATTGTATTTGTAATGTGTAATATTTGTATTTGTATGTATGGGCTTGTGCAATATCTTTCTACATGGTTACCTATGAGGGCTCGCATGCCTCTGGGCATCAGTGAAGCATTTCACTTTCGCAAACCCTGGCCCATAGGTAACCATTTATTTCCTCTTCTCCTTGCTTCTCATTTCCTTCTCTTTCTATATTTATTTTGTATATATATTTGTTTAAGATAATTGTATTTACATGTACTATGTTGACTTTGTATATACACTGTGATTTTTTGATTTTTATGGTCAAATAAATTATAATAAAAATATAATAATATAACTTAGTCTTGAGTGACTTTTCCCCATTAATCCTGTCACAGTTGCTGGTTTCGTTGTCATATTTTGTTATGTCATCCCTGAGGGATGTGACCGTGGAGAGTACACTTATACCTTACACAAAGTTTCTATCCGTTTCGGAAGCACTTGTTTTTCATCGCCTACATGTAATGCTTATTGTTTCCAGTTTGGGAAAGATCCCAGTGGCAGATTTACGGGGGGGGGGGGGGGCGGAGGGGTTAACCCCCCCCCCCCCTTGGGCTGCCAAGTAAAAATATGATGTGCATAGAAAACGCCATCATGTGTCCAGAACCACACAGTATCCGCATCGTCATTGGGTCGAACCCCCATTAAACTGTTACTTGATTTAAAAAGTCGTTATCATGCACTGCACGGAATTCGATGTTGGCTGCAAAAGGGACATAGTATTTGTAACACTTAGATTACAAACATATTATATACCCCCCCCCCCTCTCTCTCTCTCTCTCTCTTCGTATAAACTAGTTATTATTGATTTTGAGCATGCGATAGGTTTTTATTTGTCGATTTCAAAGTCAATCGCTTGGATCGCCGTGCAGTCTGGTCGTAGATGGCGCACAACTACTTATTCGATTATTCGGATCGAATCATTTCTGTTTAGGCCCCCCCAAAAAACATGTTTCTTGCTATTTGGTTTAAAGCTCTAGGTACAATTTTCAAGAGACATGATTAAAGGTAAATACACATTTTTAGAGATTGTCTCATTAAATCTGTTTTAATCTAATAACTGATCCTGCCCAACCAATCCTCTTTAATTCTACGATTCCGTTCCGTTTTCTTGTCTCCGACACTTTTTTTTGTCCATGTCTGTGCTTGTCTTTCATGCCTGCAAACGTCCTTCTTCCTCCCCCCTCCATCTCACTCTTTCTCACCCTCTCTCATCCCTTTCTACCTCTCCACCATTCTCTCCCATATGCTCTCTCCATTCAACACGCTCTCTCTCTCTTTCTTTCTCTCCCTCTCTTCCTCCCTCTCCTCTTTTTAAATTTATCCCTCTCTCTCCCTTGGTCTCCACCCCTCCCTTTCATCATAATCTCTCTCTCTTTCTCTCTCTCTCTCTCTCTCTCTATTTGTCCTTCTCCTCTATCTCAATTTCTCTCTCGTTCTCTTTCTCTCCATCCCTCACCTCTCCCCTATTTCTCTCTATATCTCTCTATCTCTCCGTCCCTCTCCTCTATCTCAAGCTCGTTCTCTCTCTCTCTCTCTCTTTCTATCACACACACACACACACACACACACTCCTTCCTTCTCCTCCATCTCAATTTCTCTCTCTCTTTCTTCATCCCTCACCTCTCCCTCTCTCTCTCTCTCTCTCTCACACACACACACACACACACACCACTTCCTTCTCCTCCATCTCAATTACTCTCTCTCTCCTAGCTTCTTTCTTGTTCTCTTAACTTTGTTTCTTTCTCTCTGAGGCTCTCTATTGTAGCGTCCCGATAGTAAGCAAATAACTACCGTTGGTGAAGGATGGGACAAACTATCACTTCCGAGGCGATCTGGATGTAGCTATCTTTCCGAAGCGAAGCTGAGGAAAGATAGCGTATACATTATGATCGACGAGGAAGTGATAGTTTGCCATCGCCTGAAACCAAAAGGTGATTATTTGCTTTATATTCCACATCTAAAACAATTTAACTACAAAAAGAAAAGGACGTGTATGCATCTACATAAAAGACACCATGCCCAAATTTACACCAAAAAAGTTAAACAGTAGTTTAACCCAACCCATTGAGCAGTGGCGGATCCAGGGGGGGGGGGCCCGGGGGGCCCGGGCCCCCCCCCCCCCTTGAGAAAAAAATCATGTAAAATCACGCGATTTCTACCTTTTTTGGGGGTTGGGCCCCCCCCCCTGGCGCTCAAGGGGGGGGGTGCAAATTTTAAAATTTCCGAGGACCAAAAAAAAAAAATGTGCTCACTACCCCCCCCCCCCCCCCCCACTGAGCGACTTTTCGGCTGGCTGAGTCGTTGCGATTTTTTTTTTGGACTCCAAAAAAAAAAAAAAAGTGTCCGCTTACCCCCCCCCCCCCCCCCCCCCCCCCCCCCCCCCCCCCCCCACTGAGCGACTTTTCGGCCGGCGCGATTTTCAAATTTTCGGGAGCAAAAAAAAAAAAAAAGTTGGGCCCCCTCCCCTAAGAAATCCTGGATCCGCGCCTGCCATTGAGGGTACGGTGCACGCATGACTGTGTTTGTTTTAATTGCGCTCATTGGTAATGCGCGCTTAATTACGCCTGTTTTAGTGCGCTTTTGGATAATCTTCAGTGAAAGTGCGTTGCCCATTGTAGATAGTACCTCTATCTTTAGTGAAAGTGCGTTGCACTGTGTAGATAGGAGTACTATCTACACAGTGTAACTAACTTTTTGCTTCTCCCATCAATAATGGGCGATCTATCTTTCATCACGTGATTTACTTTTGACCAATCTTAGGACAAGATTCTTAGTATGTGGAATATAATGAGTGATACATGCAGATACTTCTAACAACAATACTCAGAACACACATTTCATTATTGCATAATTCTACATTATATCCATTTATTTCAATCTATCCAAATATTCTTTGATCCAGGTAGAACCACTGATGACATAAAGTGACGTCACACTTAATACTGCGCAGTAATTGGTCAAATCAGCTTCTAGTCTTCTCTCGGGACGTATTTGTGCATCCCTAAGCAGTGGATGGTTGGGTTCGTTGGATGTGAGATTCAGCGGGTTAATCTAGATTCCATTACCGCCTCCTTGGCCTTTAGAAAAAGAGACAACAATATGACATGTAAGATGTGATGAACAAGATATTACAAGTTAAAGATAAAGGTGAGTTCTGGTTTTAAACAACATTTAAACAAATTTATCACAGAATCAAACGAAACTTACACTGAATGTCCAGATTACAAATAAATGTCATTTGCCAAACAGCTTTGGTAGAAAATGTTTACTGGCTGAGTAATGAGCATAGCAAGATTAGTAAATCAAGGTTAGTTGCCCGACATCATTTGTGTAGTCACCTATACACCTTTGTGTGTACAGGTGCTTGTTACTTTACAAAGACTGGGCCAAATTTATTATGATGTTGATGACTCCAACTTTGTTGTACACACCAATACTTACATGTTGCATGATCAACTTTTTCTGATCCATTCCACACCCTTTCTTTCACAATGCAATCGGATGACACGACTCACCTTTAACTTTAAACCCCTCAACAACAATAACCACGAAGAGAAAGCAGGCAAGAGAGAACGGGAATAAGATCGGAGGAACAAAGGAAGAAATGAAGAGAGAAAGAAAAAATATAACATAGAGGGAGGGAGAAAGAAGCAAACAAACACACCGAAACAGAAACAAAGAAACTAAGAGTGATGACCACTGCAAACTAAAAGGCTGTGAGCGTCATTTGGAAAGGGTTGGAACAAGATTTCGAATTATTTGATTTACTTTAGAGCATGTATAAAGCCTGCAAAGATAAAAGACCATTGTTGCAATCAGCTTTAATTCAGATGACCCCCCTCTTGAAATGAACTTGCGACTCAAAAATGTACGCTTCTTGTGATAGCTATTTTTAAAATCTTAGCTGTATTTCTTTGGGAACAATCCACTAACATCAGATTAATCCATCTATCAAATAGGGCCTATGACAAAAATATAGTAGATGGCAGATTAAAATCCACTGGTTGCTTTACTTGTCTCTAATTAAAAGATCGGGCACTCGATCTTTATTTACTGGATGCGAGCAGAAATGTATTCATAAATAGACATTTCTCCCAAGAAGTCTAACATTCAAAGCTATCGGAGCATGTGTTGTACAACCCTCATAACAATGCCCCCCCCCCCCAAGATATCAGTTCCCCTTCAATTGCTGGACTCACTCACTCCGCCACTTGGAGTAAATCGGCTTGGTTTAGAGCTTAGAAAATAGTAAAAATTTAAATCTACTTCGTAAATTTCAGCCACTAAATGTGACAATGACTTACCAGCGCAGAAAGCGACCTTGTTTCCTCGTCTACTGCACCAACAGTTCTCCATAGTATCACAAGCTGAACAGAAATGATAGAAGAAAAGAAAATTGATATGCGTGAATTATAGATTGAGGATGAATGCACGAACAAGGAATGTATGGGTAGAAGGGAGCCACTACGGGCGGGACGAGAGAGATTTTGAACACATATAGGCTAAACGTTTCTGAAAATTGGGAGAATATTTCTTTAATTTGTTAATATTTTCTAAAGCTAGTTCTTGTTTTTGCTTTTTCCCGGGGTGTTTGCTAGTTTGTTTTTTGTGTACTTTCTTTCTTCTTTTTTTTTCAAACGTTTTAAGACATGTGCCCCTTAAAAATGCCCCGCCCCCTTTTGCCGTACACGAATGGCTGAATAGATGAAAATGTGCCCCCTTTCAATTTAGTTTTTCTTGGTTTCGTATTTGTTTTGCTTGCTTGTCTTTGCTGTCTTGCCTCTCATAATCGGATAATGTAGGAACCTTTATTTTTCTCTCTATTTTTAACTGTTTTATTTTGTTTTGCTTCAGAGATTATCAGAGATGCATTATCTAAATCATGGATGTCTTTAGATATCATAATTGCACACAGCCTAATACTTTGTAAACAAAGAAAATGGGGTTTCCTCGCATGATCTATTACAGAGCAAATGTGGTTCCCTCGCGTGATCTATTACAGAGTTGGTAGTTTGTGGTCGATTGATTACAGCTTCTTCTTTTATGGATTTTGCGCAATCTACATTTATAACCGACCAGTTTTTATAATGTTTCCCGCTTGTATTAAAACCAACTATATAATAGGGTGAACTTCGATCATTGGATTCAACCCTGCTAATTAAAAGTGAAAGATAACTCACGCTTGTATTTCTTCATGGACTGCCCTCTCTTGACAGCTAGATAGTAGTCTTGCATGACGGGGTCCCTCTTCATGAACTCCGCGACATCGAAATCCTCATCGGTCTCTTGGAACTCGAAGGCCATGGCGACCACCAGCATGGCCATGAAAGCGATCAGGATCTTGGAAACCATTGTCTGTCAAGGAATGAAAAAATAGTTCTTGATGAATTCTCTCAACTAGTTGAATTTTAGAGAACTGGAATACGACCGATAGATAAAGCTCGAGATCATTGCATGAAAGGGTTAACTTCGACATGTTGATTTGGGTTTTTTTAATGGAAAAATCCAACTTTAAAAAATACAAGTGCCTGATATGGGTAGTATGAGTCAAAATAAGAAGACGATAAGGCATACATGATATCTCTAGTGTCTGGGAATCTACTATAGGGGTTATCTCTTTTTGATAAGGGTATTAAATTAACAACCTTTAAAAACATAGATTTGGGATGGGTGTGTCAACTTTCTCAGAGAGCACACTCGTTTTTCAGTTGAAGTAATGCTATCATTGAAGAAAACAAGGGCAGGGATGGGATTAAGTTTTTATTAGGCAAGAATGAAAAGGGGACCGTGCAGTTTGATGTCCTCTTATGATATTGATCAAATAAAAGATATCAAACATAAAATGAAGAAGAGCAGACACATCGTAATGTCACAAATGGGATGCAGGATTATAAAACTATAAAGCCCATAATGCAGGTTTGTATGTTGTATTTGTAGATCTTGAAAAAAAAAGCTCTTTGAAATATTGTCATCATAATTCTTGCAATAAACCGATAATACACATCACAGAAATTGAATAAATTATAGGAACATTATGAAACAATACTGTCCAAAATTTTGAAATAAAACAAAATGTTGTAAATTGCAGCAATACTTACGATTTTGTGAAATTGGCTGGCTTGGTGAGTAAAGTTGATTGATGCTTGTTGATCGCCTTAGCTCTTGTTCTCCCAAGCCCAAACCATCCTCCCTTATATACTATAATCCCGTCTCTCATGACTGACCCATCTTCGGTCGCGGTAATGAACCTGGCATTTGATTGGCTGTTTGTTTATTAAGTTAGATAAATGGAGCTTATATAGTTAATCAACCAAGAAGTTCATTCCTTTCCTTTCTTTCGTTCTAATAGGGTAAGCATTACCAAGGTTGCCTTACATAGGCATTCGTTTGATTAGTCCTATTTGTTTCATGGGTGTAAATGTTTTCTTTCGAATATTCTCAAGTCACACGTATGAGACAAGGGGCGGCGGAGCGTCTGCCGAAGTGTGTGTGGGGGGGGGAGGGGGGGGGGGGAGCAGCAACATAGGACCTTTTCCGGAAAGAAAAAAGGGCACCTTCAAAGGGAAACCTCAAAGCTAAAAAAAATAACAATATTTAGACATTGGTATTAACCCCTACATTGTGATTACATTGTAAAGGATGGTTTTAAATGTTTTTTCTCTCTTTCCAGGTCCAAGATACTGCTTTGGCATCATAATTTGCAGTTAGGTGTGATGGTCTGAATATATTTATTTGCAAGCGAGCGAGCAATTTTGTTTTAATTCGTCAGGTCGAAGTGCAAAATATTACGTCTTATAAAGATGAAATCACAATGCTGATGGGTTTTAAGCACAATATAATCATGAAGGACTCGAAAGATCTCTAAGAAGGAACATATTTATATCAACTTCAAGTGCTAGCGAGC
>JAVYIG010002024.1:247500-277952 GCA_035222895.1 Strongylocentrotus droebachiensis | reverse complement strand
TGGCATTTTTTCCTCATATACTAATCTAAGCCTTATCGATGTAGTGTATTTAAATGACGATACGCTTTTCATTTTATAAACTTGACCAATTTAGCGAATCATTCATGTATGGACCTCTTTTATGAAAGGCTTATTCCCCACCCTAAGAGGAACAAAAGAAAGTAAAGAAGTAACTACTCTGGAAGATTACCGTTTTGAAAGAAGAGGATGTAGGTCTAAATGTAGGTAAATAGGTCAATCTACATGACAATACAAACAACCACTCTAACTTAATCCTTTACGAGGGCATGTAACCATTTTAGATCAGGTTTGAGTAAAATATATTGATCAACCTATAAAGCCGGTCTTGGTTTGAGCGGGCATATAATATGTTTGAATGTAATGTTCTGAAAAAACGACCACCTTACTCTTCTTTCTCCCTTTTCCCACGGAATATCACTCCTGTCTTGAGAAACTCCGGCGGTATAGCCACGAATATGCGACTTTTCCTGGGCAAAGATGCTACCATTGTTGAAGAAAAAAATGCAAGGCAACATAAAGACAAGTTTTCTGGCAATGAAGAAAAGCGAGTGCAAGATGAAGAAAATATTTGTTGTTATCATTACTATGTTATTACAATAGTGTAAGCATCATCATCATCATCATTTCATGTATACATTTACATCCCATCTACAGAACTGATCACGAAATGAGGATTATCAAATTTTTAATGAAACGGTATGTTGAACGAGAACATAGATGGAGATGAAGACAAATAAATTGAAATTCTCACGTTTTTTGCACTTCTTTCTTTCTTGATTCATAACAATGAATTACTATATTTTCAAATCATTTATTTTCGAATAAATAAAAGACTACCAAGACTACGGCGATTAACTCCTTATAAGCCACACCCTTAAAAAAAACAACAACAAAAAAACAACGCGATTCGGAAATAAAACACACTGAAGCACAATCCCAATTTCACGAAATTCCTGACGTATTCAGAGAGGGAGGGGGTAGGAGGGAGACAGGGAGAGCGACACACAGACATAGACAGACAGAGATAGATAGATAAATAGATAGAAAGAGAGATGATTGTGAAGAATTATGATTTCGTTCTAATCTCTGTCATTGATTTAGCTCTTTCCATTGCAAACAAAAATCAAATATGCGTACAACAATTCAATAAATATTTTATTGATACAGCAACCTCATATCAAAATAGGGTTCTACGAGATGTATAGATACTAGATAGAGAAAAAAATAAACAAAATTAAGCGGAAGGCAAAAGCTAAAACAAAATTAATATTTCAAATTATGAGAAACGAAGTCAAAAGCATTCAAAGTAAATGGTATTTTTGTTTTCGAGAATAAAACATTGTTCATTTCAAAATTCATTTCCCTAATACTCTATATTTGATTTGCTCATTTTAAAAAAGGGCATTTATTGTAGATCATGGCATAATGTTGGTCAGAATAAAGTTGGAAAATGTGTCAAAAACCCATGTAAAACGAAGGCTTAGGCCTATTATTTAGTGGCTCGGTTGATAATCGGCCGAGCTTTAGCAGACGACAATCATTGACAATGGGGAAATGAAAGGAGGTATCGACCGATCTGCGCGTGCGGCGGTGCTTACGCAATTTGTATTGTGAGTGTATTGAAAAGGAAAGACGTGAAGCTTCAGCAAAATAAGACGGCAATTCCCCTCAAAAATAACAGACCTTATTTTTCGTATTGATAAACAAAACTTATATTTTTAGAAAGGAAAAAGTCTGATCTTTAATTTTTACATTTACGAAAAATCACGAAAATGACTGAATGAGGCGCAATGAGCAATGAAAGTAGAAAGCATCGCCAAATTGCCATTACTGGCGATGTAACCGAAATCGCTCCGTCACAGGGGATACAATCGCTGTGTGCGGGCTCGCACTCTAAGGGATAACCTCGATATGGAGAAGAAAAACACGGAACGAGCGCCTGATGGCATCGAAACAGAAAGAATATCACTGTACAATAATTATACAACAACAACAAAATGAATATGCATCATGACATATAATGGAAACTAAAGGGGAATCCTGAGCGGGTGGGCTGGGGTTGATCGGAGAGACAAATGGCATAATACAAATAAATAACAATGCGCCCAACTTCGTCTCTCTCCCTCGTTTTCTCAAAGTCGATTTCAATCTACATCTCTAATAGCGTTTTCTGTTTCGCGATTTTTAATGAGATCGCGTTTCGACGTAGCTTTTTCTACCCATATATAAAAATAGCTAATCGTAATTATAAGGTAGAACCAAATTTGACCCTATATTAAATATTCATTGAAATATATAACAATCATGGACAGATAAAGCAATGATAAAAACGTGATTTAGTAAATGTCACTGACGAAAAGATGAAATGAGAAAAGATTGATTATCTCTCAGTATCCTCTCTTTCTCTCTACGTCACTGTCTCTACCTCTCACTCTCTCTCTCTCTCACTCTTCGTCCCTGTCTCTCTCACTCCCTGTCTCGCTCGCTTTCTCAGGGCCATTCTCCATCTCTGTTAACATTTTCCTTTCTGCTATTTGCTTTTTTTCCGAAAGTATGTATACCTTTCGATCTTGAGATAAATTATTAAACCATAACCCTCGATATGGAGTAGAAAAACACAGAAGGAGCACCTGATGACATCGAAACAGAAAGAATATCACTGAACAATAATTATAAAAAGTAAATTTTTTGAATATGCATCATGACATGTAATGGAAACTAAAGAGGAATCCTGAGCGGATGGGGTGGGGTTGATCGGAGAGACAAATGGCATAATAATACATAACAATACGTCCAACTTTCTCTCTCTCTCTCCCTCGTTATTTTAAAGTCATTTGCAATCTACATCTCTAATAGTGTTTTATGTTCCGCGATTTTTAATGAGATTGAGTTTCGACGTAGCCTATTCTACTCCTAAAAAAAATAGATGTTTATAATAAGGTAGAACCAAATTTGACCCTGTATTAAATGACATGAGAAAAGATTGATTCTCTCTCTGTATCTCTCCATCCGCCTCCTCCTCTCTCTCTCTCTCTCCATCTTTTAGTGGTACTGTTTTCCATTCCGCTATTTGCTTTTATGCCGGCATCATTCCTCCCTTGAGATAATTTATTATAATATACCCCTGATGATGTATACATTAGACAAAAACAGAGAACGAGCGACTAATAATGTTTGTGACGCCATTGCCTCACTATTTATCAATTGCTTTATATATCTTTATCCAGTTAGTTTCCCTTTAATCCCTAGGACATTGTTGACCACAAGCGAAAATTTCATAAGTAATCGTAATTGTCATACTATTTGATTTGACCATTGCTTTATCTTTTTAAAGTTATCGGTGTGACGATAAAAGACAATTATTGTAATCAAAAGTTGACGTGGATCAAATTCAATTAGAATTACAACGTTTCGCTTAATGTTTTCATAGCTAACAACAGATGTTCGTTTTTCCTTTCGTAGTACGTACATCGTAATTCAAATAAATTCATAATTTGTACAAAATCTGCATGACGGTATCACGGCGAGACATTTTGTCCACGCCGAGACATTTACGGACCGTGTACAATGGAATTATATTATTCAAAAAGATTACAAGAGCGTGAGCAAAATTTTAGGTTTGTCATGCAAAGGAAATTCAAGTTTTATAGAAAACATGTTGTGAATGGAATAAGTTGTCCTAATATTAAGTTATGTTAAATCTTGGTGACGAAATGATTAAATAACTGATTTCACAGTAAATAATTGTCTCCTTTGCCTCTTGTTGTTTTCTTTAATAATTGAGTTGTCGAGACGGATACCCATGAGGTCAACATAATACAAAGATATCGAGGTAAAAAAAAAAAAAAAAAAAAGAGAAGAGAAAAAGGAAGAGGACATAGGAAGAAAAAGTAGCAGACACAGATTTTTTTTTTAATTCAGACAAGGATTAAGAGTCGAGAACTCTACAAAGAATCGTCTTCTTTCTCTAGTAATATTTTAATGAAACGTCAAAGCTTCTGCGCTTCGCGCAGGAGGGGGGAGGGGGCAATTGAATTCAGACAAGGATTAAGAGTCGAGAATGGCACAATGAATCGTCTTCTTTCTCTAATAATTAAATGAAACGTCAAAGCTTCTGTGCTTCGCGCGGGAGGGGGGGGGGGGGGCTGAATTCAGACAAGGATTAAGAGTTGAGCTAAGGCGGACCCCTGAATGCTTATCTGACCGTTATAAAATAACTCAAATCCCTGAGTTTTATGGAGCTCAGCCCCCTTGACCCTACGCCAATTAATAAACCGCATGAAAGAGAATGGGGTGATGCCGATTTTATGTCTGCCACCCAAGTGTTTTTTCTTATTATGTTGTTGCTGGCCACCATTACATCCGAAAATTTGGCTCGGAAATTTGCCCCCCCCCTCTCTAAGAACTCCTGGATCCGCCCCTGTCGCTGAGGCTGTACAGCCTGCTCGACTTCTCCAAAAATCGTTGGGCGATGCCTATAACCAGCCGCGACCGAGCAGGCTACTAATCGGTCGGTCGCCGCTCTGAGTTGTGACCATAGCTTAAGGTAAAGCGTTTGTGCATGATTCTTATATTTATAATAATACTTGATCAATGAACAGTGCAATGTTTGTATTGTACCAGACCGTCGAATGAAACTGTAATAATCCACTAGGCTGCTCTTTAAGAAAATTCCCCTTGACACTTCTCTATCTATATTTATCTACACATTTCAGAAATCATATACGTATTGATTACATTTTGTGTGTATTTAACGTTAACAAATCAAGATTTGAATTTTATCTTGCTATCGAGGATTCAGTTATTTCTTACTATCCCCTGTATATTCCTGTCACTCTCTTTTTCTCTATTTTATCCTTCTCTCTTTCTTTTTCTATTTTCTTTCTTTATCTCTATGTGTCCTTCTTTCACTATCTCTTTCTCTATGTCTCTCTCTCTTATCTCTCCATCTCAATCTTTCTCAACACTCGCGTCTTTTCTCTCTTCATGTCTATTTTCATCTACGTTTGTTTCTCCACGCTCTCCCTCTCCCCTTCATCCTTGTTGTATATTTACTTTTCCCTCTATCGTCATATTTTACCTTATTTCGTTCAACATGTCTCATTGATTTAATGCCTTTGTTTGTTCTTGCTATGCGGTTGCTTTATTCATGATACTTTAATAATGCATTTTTATTGCCAATGTCCCTCTTGAAATGTCCATCTTGTAAACCTTCGCGGCCGCGAGGAAGTATTAGAGTAAACCATTTTTAATAAATGAATGAGAAAAAGGCCCATTATGAAATTGGAAATGGATTCTAAATTGCGAAATTAAGAAAGGGTTCATAATTATGATCGAATCAAAATGTAAAAGTTCATGATTTTTACGGTCCATAATTTAGAAAACGAAATAGACCGGGCTATTTATTATTGATAGTTTTTCTCACTTCCTTAAGACATGTTTTGTAATCTTGATAGAGTTCATCTTCTCTTTCTTTAAAGGCAGGCTTTACTACTTCAGCCAGAAGGGATTAGACCGCCCAGCGAGCCTGCGAGGTCACTGTGACAGGTGGCTATCTCATTAACTCAGCTCTCATTTATCATAAGAAAAAGAGGATCATGGGGGACCAACGGGCACCGATTGGGGAAGTTTTCTATATAGAGGGAGCTTTGAATTTGGCCGCTTTTTAAAGACAGATAATTAAGACGTGCGCTGGCCGGACAATTATTGATATTTCTATCTTTCCTTCTAAATCACGCACTTGTATTCTCGACAACTTCTGTTTTCCTTTTCTTTTTAATAGAGCTATAGAATTTCTATTTTAAACGAAAAAAATACACTCGAAGAAAAACTGTTTATACCTTTTACCCTTTTCTATTATCGACCTATTTACTCAATATATTTACAGAAAATTCATTTAATAAAAAGCTATATGACAATATATGCTTCATTGCCTTGCTTGCCGTTGACATGTTTGTTTTTATTATCTATTCAGTCCCCAAATAACTAATATAGATGTACGTTAGATTTATATTGTCTAAATTCTTCGAAAAACAAAGTACCCCTGATTTCTAGACTGAACTCTATCTTTCAAACGCAACTCATCAGAACTTGAAAACATAACGGCGGCATATTATAATATAATATAAATATTATCTGTCTCGCCTCGACTTGACAAAGATAATATTATCTCCCTCACCTCGACTTGACAAGGATAACATTTTGGCAGGCATATTTAAAAACAGATCATTTTGGCGGGCATAGTTAAAATCACGACTTTACTTTCAACCAATCAGATGGCAGGATTAGGAAAGATTCTTAAAGTAAGGTTTATAATAGGATTTATATCATTGAAGCATAACAAAAATAAACACAAATATATGATTTGGGTATTATAAACAATAGGCGAGCCAGTAATTTAAAATAGCAAATCTTATGTTGTTACCAAAATTATTTTTTTGAATATGAAAATACAAGGCATCTAATCCGTTTACAGGCAGGATGCATCTACATGAAGTGAGCCCACATATATCCACGGTACGACTGGTCTCTTTATTGAAAAAGGCATATCAGAAAAGAATGACCACATATTTGTCTCTAGTGACAAGTTGTTATTGTTGTTTTGGGGTTTATAAGGCTGTCCAATCTGAAAAGATTATTTTCGCAAGGCTATACTGTTTTTTCGAGTTATTTATCAGTGATCATAAGATGGCGCTGTTTCTTTTGCTCTGACAAATTAGATTCTGCTTTATGAAGATATCGATTGGCAGGATGTGGCGGTGAGCCAGGCCGCGGGGTGGCTGTTTCAATTAGGCCCAGACGACCTCATTGAGAAGAGGCTCGGCTTCCATGCGAGAGGCTGGAGTTTGGCGGCATATCACTGTCCTCCTGCCGGCGGCAGCCAGGCTGAGCTCATGTTTTCTAGCTTTTTCCGAGGCTCGGTTTCCATTCGAAAGGCGGCAGCCGGCGCATGCTTTTGGATACCATTTCCTACCGCCAGCGGTAGCCGGCTCAGCTAATTAAAAAAATGCAGCCAAGACGCATAAGTGCAGTTAGCTGCCGCCGGCTGGTATATTTATTTTTGACGCCTCGCCTTATACGGAGGCATCATTTTCGACTGCGCGCAGTCGAAGTTCCATCTAGTTTAAAGTTAAAAGAATGTCAAGGTACAAATCGTTTTCCCTTTTGTTTAAGAACGTAAACGTGTACGCAGTGAGGGACTTTAACAAATCAAGGCAACTGCGCGGGACAGTCATGTTAATCGCGTTACAAAGAGACAAAATCACAATTCCTGCCAAGCCAAGTTGTTTTGCCACGTTTCTCTTCCTAAAACAAATTATTTCGTATTACCTCCGTCACATTACCTTCTACTTCAAAGTAACTTAGGTTTTTTTTCTCGACTTTCCCTGAAGCTGCCTCGCTACACTCTAAATTACAGGGATTTAAATTTAAATCTATAGGATTTATTTTTAAATCTTTCATGTACTGTAGGTAGGGACCAATCGATGTGGATTTAAAATAAATCTTCGCTAGGATTAAAAAGTTTTAATCTGTAAAGGATTAAAAAATAAGTTCAAAAGATTTATATTATAAATCTTTCTAGATTAAAATTAACCCTGATAAAGATTTAAAAGCAATCCTTTTTGGGACTTCTTTTTTTTTATATTTGAAACTCGGATTAAGAACCAGTTTAGCAATCTTTTAAGATTAAAAATCAATCTTTATGGATTTAATTTCATTCAAATCCGGCTTAAGATTTAAATTTTAAATCCCTGTAATTTAGAGTGTACGCTTACTGGGAATCGATATTAATGATACAACCTTAAAGTTAATGTTCATTCTTTCATGATATTATGTTCAAACCCCATTGATATTTATCTAATAAAATTGGAACCCAAATGAGCCTTCAAACCATAATACGCACATGAAAAGCGTTATGCTGAAGCAGTATCTTGGATTAGGTGATGAGATAATCTTGACGATGATCGTTTTTACTATGTATTGATTAAAATATAGGGTTATATACCAATGTCTAATTTCATATTTCCCACTTCGAGATTACCCTATGTAGGTGCCTATTTCCCCCTAGGTGCCCCTTTTTGTTGGTGCCCTCTCCCCACTTTGAAAGATTTTCCACCGCCCCTGTGCATTTCACATAGATAATAATAAACTTATCAGTAATACAATAATGAAAAAGCAAGGCTAGAGTAAAGCCAAATGGTAAAAAAGAGAAAATCATGAGTAAATAGAACAGACAAACATAGATTATGGGAGATATGGTTGGTACAGTAAGGATTTTTTAGCTCTTAAAAAAAGGTGTTTACTTTAATACTAAACATTGATTTTAGTATTAATACTATATAACTTTTGTCAATTAGAACTTTCAGTTACAATGGCTGTTCTTGGCACACCATAGGTCAAGCTCAGACGAGACACGGATTGCAAGATTGCAAAAGAACAACCACACAGACTCGCAAATATAGCAATCGACATTTCTTTCTTTTCCCCTTTTAATCAAATAAGATGCATAATTCGGCGCAACACATGACAAAACCATTATTTAAAACAATCTTCAATTTTTTAGTCAATACGTTCACTCATGGACAACCAATGGCCAGAGTGCTTTGAGAACTCGTGTGATGTGACGGTGTTTGTTGGAGAGGGTCACTATATGAGGAGCAGCATTCTGTACTATTTCTATCTTACACGCAAATTCTAAGGTAAGTTGAACAAATGAAATCAAAGGATGGGTGTTTTTCTCTGTCGCAAAAGATGCAGACAATAAATCGTGTGTTTTGCTCGCACGCGTCACGCGCTTCCAAAAATCGAAACATGGTGATTGCGGGAGACAAGGTGCCCGAATATCTTTAATCAACAAGGTACTTTGATTTACAATTGTCATAATTTTCCTATCTAGGTAATATTGATGTTTAAATTACATTACTACCTTAATTAAGTGATTTATCATGTTTGTTTCGCTCTCTAATTATTTAGAAGCAAGATAGCCCATTGAATTGTATAACGTAATACAATACTTAAGATAATCAAAGTGGTTCTTCTTGCTAGCGTACACAAAACAGGATTTTGGAAAGAGGTGTATATAAAGCTGCACTGAAAAAATGTGCCAGTACGCTCATAGTAGAAATTCTTCAAAACTTTGATAGGTTTCATTGTTTGCTTGTTATTAGCTGTTGGCTTTCAAACTAAACGTTTGCTCTGCCAAATGAAGTCAGGATCCCGTATTAGAACATACACATTCTGGTCAGCCCGAACAGTATAATAGTATAGACTCGATACTTGAAACTGTCTTGCTTTAAAAATTATAAGGATTCCTTTTGTTTGTAAGAGGGTTCCCTATTTGTTGACTGGCATTTATAAGAGTGCAACCATGCAGAGAGGCAGAGAAGGCAACCAAAGTGTTAATCAAGGTTTTACTTTTACTCTCTACGCTTATCCAGAAGAAACGGTAATAAGGAGCCCACCCAAGCGCATATAATAAATTATAATATAATTATATGGGCTCATATCACAATCATACCTGGGTTAGTCTGCACTGGAGTCTTCTTGTGGTCATGTAAGTCCTGCTGGTTGGGTATATATTTACCTGTAGGAGAGTCACGGTGTGTTTTGTTATTGTTTGTACAATAGCATAGGAGGGAACACTCTAGCAATACAAACTGGTTTTCATAGAATAAAAATGAAGGAGAGAAGCAACTCAAATGATAATAATAAACACTTTAAAAGAAATGGTAGTTTCAATTAATTTCAGTAATCGTTGCTTAAATTTAACTTATTTAAGCCCAGTGATAATTAAAGCACCAACACTTATTATAGAGAAACAATTTAGATTTCTAAATTAAATGCTGGACGAGTTTAACTCACGTACATAACAGTGAAATCAGTAGTAATAGAGGTATAGAGGTTGTAGTAGTTTAATATCAGCAGTAGTAGGTGTAGGTATAGAAGAATCAGGAGAGGTGTTTGTAGTAGTAGTATTAGTACAAGTAGTAGGAGGGGTTGATGTTGTGGTAGTAGTATATGTTTAGTGGTACTACTAGTAGTAGGCCTAGTCGTACTAGTAGGAGTAGAACTAGTACTAGTAGGTCTAGAGTCCAGTGGTATATAATTATAGTAGTAGTAGAGCCCGTAGTAATAGTAGTAGTAGGCCTAGTAATACTACTAGTACTAGGCTTAGTAGTAATAGTAGAAGTAGTAGTATAACTAGTAGAGTATCTTTAGTAGTATAGTTAGCAGTAATGGTAGTAGTAGTAGTGGTGGTAGTGGTTGTTGTAGTTTTAATCATAGTAGAAGTTATAGTAGAATATAGTTTTAGTATTAGTAATAGTACCAGTATGCCTATAAGAGTTGTAGTGGAAGTGGTAGTGGTAGTAGTAATAGTAGTAGTAGTAGTAGTAGTAGTAGTAGTAGTAGTAGTAGTAGCAGTATTCCTATAAGAATTGTAGTGGTAGTGGAAGTAGTAGTAGTAGTAGTAGTAGTAGCAGTAGTAGTATAGGTACTTGTTATGGTAGTAGTAGTAGTAGTAGTAGTAGTAGTAGTAGTAGTAGTAGTAGTATTAATAGTAATAGTAGAAGAAGTAAGTATAGTAGTATAGAATTGGAGTAGTAGTAGCAGCCAGGCGTGGCAGTAATAGTAAGAATGACAGCATTTTGGTATATGTTCATAAAATCTATCTATAAATTAGTGTTCCGGAACGATGTAGCATATCAAAATAATTATTTCCCCGCTTTATACGGCTAAGGGCCGACATTCCATGACAAATTTAGGAAGTTTTCCCACTCAATTTTTTGTTTAAGTTTAGGGGATGCATCTGGTTACTTGTAAACTTTACACACAATATCCTGCAACCGTTTATTATTGAAAATTACTTGGGAAAGACGTTTACTTTGAAAAATTGTGAGCAGGATGATAAACAGCTTGATTCGAAGCATGAAACTTGTTCTCATAATAATACTGGCAGTATTAAAGGACTTATATGTGCATGTATTTGTATGAAATCGGTGCAATTCAAGCAAAATGTTACCTTCAGATAGTCTTTCACCTAAATCATCAAGTCGTAAGGCATGGAGTTTGCTTGCTAGTATGGATCGAGTTTGGGTGCTGTCTCCTTGAGTATTATTCCATTTGACGAGGAGCTCCACCAGAGCTTCGTTAACGTTGTTGAGATGTTTGACGATGTTTGATTGACTTACGGCATATGAATACCCAAGAGCGTTGCACAGTTTTGAGTATTTGCCCGGACCTATGTCTTCAGCTAATGATATCAGCTCGATTTCCTGCAAAGGCTCCATAATGCTGTGGAAAATCATGATATAGACAGAAAACATTATGTGATATAAACTCCATTTCCTGTAAAGTCTCCATAATCATTATATACAGACAATACATAATCTTTCTTTTTAAAGCAAAGATTTATGTTACTTGATCCAAACATTGGTACCTTTATTATTCAAATTGCAGCAGCAAATCTTAAAATTGTTGAACAATTCTTTGCAAAGCGAATATAAGAATATAACCGCGACCAAAAATTATTGTTAAGATACAAATAATTCACATTTAATGTCCTTATCACGTCATGATCAAATTTGTGGCTTACACCCAGTGAATGAGATCGATCTTATTTACTGGGTGTAAGCCACAAACATGTTTAAATAATTGACATTTCTCCCAGGAAGCATTACATTTAATATAACTTTTATCACAAATAGCAATTATAAACTATAATTGTATTTTGGAAAGCCCTGTAATTATCAAGCAAGTTAATGGTCAGTTCGTAACAGTAGAGTACAGAATTCAGCAGTGGATACTCTCAAAACGCAAATCAAAGTATAGCGGTACTATTGAGTATATTATCTGAAATAAACTAGATAAAGTTTGTTGTAAGTCAATTGCAAAGCTCCAAATAGGGGGGGGGGGGCAAATGGCACATGCATTTATCCAGTTGTATTGCGAGAGAGAGAGAGAAAGATGGTGGGCGGGTTGACTCCGGGTTTATATTCAATTTTCTTTCAAATCATTCATCATGTTACTGATGAATGTATCTGTCATGCGATTGCCATGTGACAGTGCGTGATAATAGTGCCTTAATGTCGTGTATCGTCATCAAATTATTCAAATAACCTTGAAGAGACGATGAACAAATAAGAATAATACAATATCGTTTGGAAAATATTCTTTTATATCTCACTCTTTCTCTGCTAAATCCACCGAACAGTGAAATCAACAAAAGCGGCGTCTATTGTGACACGAATTATTATGAGTCAAAGCTGACAAAGTGAATTGCCATGTCATGGTTGAATCAAAGAGTAGCAATGGGGAGCGAATATTGCTTAAATTTAGTAATCTTGCCTGTTTGTAATAGCCAGTTAAAAATGTTTGCCAGCAGGTATGAAATAATAGGAGCACGATCTTTAATTAATTGCACTGGAATTTTCTAACTTCAAGTGAATGTATTGGTTTCCAAAATAGAGATTGCTCTATATTCTTCCCTCAATACAAAAATCAGTATATTCTATCTCTCCATTAGATAGTAGAGTTAACTTCATTATTCTTGTTTCAAGAATTCCTTTTAAATTATTTGTTTTAATTATCTGTCTGGAATGAGCTAGATAGTATTGTTAATTAAATAGTGGCGTAGCTTAAAGGGGGGGGGGGGGGTAGGGGTCAAGAGGGCTCCAATCGTATTTCAATAGACGATTGAAATCTTGGTACCCTATCCGACCCACAATGTCGAAAGTATCCAAGCAAATATCCATAATCTCATGGAATGTAAACGGACTTGTTAAATGACTGAACGACAGAAAAGAATGAAAACTGGATGACCCTCTGTTTTGTGAGAAACGTATTACATAATTATATTGTATTTCTAAGTGAGAGGCATTTATCTTACAGTGAAAATATCTCATATAGACGATATAAATATTATTCCAACTGTCGGTCAAGCTAACCTAGCAGACTGAGAGGAGGATTAGGAGTCCTCAACATAGGTAAGTCACTAATAATTACGGAAAACAAAAAAAGTAATCTTTGCATTACTGCTTAACTCCAAATACTAAATGGAAGAGCAATCGGTGATATACAATGGGAAAAGAAACTCTCTATTATACAAGATGTGTCTCAATCGATGAATACTGTATATGTAGCTATGTAGCTTCATAACGTTATAGCCTTCCAAGTTGCAGAATTCTGTCCTCTACGCTGTAAAAAAGGTTGGGCAATATTTTTCCAACACTTGTCCAACGTTGTTCCAAAAGTCAACCCAACCATCTATTGGGCAATATTTTGCCCAGTGGTATTCGTAAACGTAAGTACCCTACTTCACACGTGCATAATTGTTTCTTATTTTTACTAAAATTTGGGCAAAGATATGACCCTTCAACTGCCCGACTACGGTAGACCATTTGTTAGGACAATCTTGACTAGCTGTTGGGCAAAATACGAAAATATTGCCCAGTAGATGGTTGGGTTGACTATTGGCACAACGTTGGGCAAAGTGTTGGAAAATATTGCCCAACTTTTTCACAGTGTATTATCTGATCATTGCCAGGTAACGTTAACCCTTCAATTATTTGTATTCGCCCACGGCGACATGAAATTACATAACATACATTCATGCAAAAGGACCCGAACGATTGAAGATAAATTTGTTACAAAATTAAAAAAGCACGCATTTTGAACTAATCAGATTGGATAATTATGTCCAATATTTTATTGAATGACAAACAAAATCATATAACAAAATAAAATAAACGAAACAGTCGACACCTTTACTCAAACATTAAAAAGTGGCTGCTGGTGTTTCCGTAAGCCAAAAGACGAGAGTTAAGGTCAAGAAAAAGTTCACACCATAGTTGTATTCGATATGTAGATCCAAACTACAGCTGATAAAGAAACTATGTAGAAGATCTGATAAAAACACCGTGGAATAATAAAGGTATTACGGTTTAAGTTTGATGTGAACAAAACACGGGAATGTCCACGTTAAAACATATGTAGATATATTTCATGCTGCCATATACATTAGGAGGGATAATCTCATAAAACCAATATTCAAAGGAGAAGACAGGACCCCTTCAATGATAGAGGGATATCCCTTGTAGCTCCTTTGCGAAACTATTTTCAAGAATACTGTACAATAGGCTTTAAACATACATTGAAGAAAAGAACATAATGACCGCTAATCATGACCGGTTTAGAAAAGGTTTCATGACTAGTGACCATATCTTCACTCGAAAAACACTGGTAGATAAAATGTGTAAAAATAAAAATTTGAACGAGTGCTTTGTGGATTTCCACGAATCGTTTGATTTTGTAACGAGAAACGCTTTTCTCTTTATGTTTAAACAAAATACAATAACTGGTCCATTCTACATTATCATCGAAACATATAACTTATAACCCCCGAATATAAATAACTAACGAATACGAAATATTGAGTATATATCTTCAAACCCTCAGGCATGTCTACATACGCAATACAAAACGTAAACAACACAGACAAACAAGCCGTATTTAGCCTACGAAATATTTTTCCTAAAGACCGAATATCCTTCATTTCATACTAACAAATTTTCGATACCTGTATGAAACCAATCCTTCTCCATAATTCTGAAATATTGGAGCTTGTATACTGGAGAAATCGTGCGAAATATTTATACAAATACTACAAAACATACCTATCCGAATCCTTACAATTGAAATGGTTAAAAACTCTCATTGGTACCAACAGACCAGCAGTGAATAGCACAATTCTAGCTGTCAAAATTGGACAATTTTTTTTTGCTAATTTACATTATCTTTATAATATTAATGTTCATAAGATGATGACGTGGATCCTAATCAAATGACTGGTTAAAATCGTACACGTGACCAGGCTTAAATTTGTCCTAACGCGTAATTTTGATAATGACCGGTCATTAATAAAATCGTGCTATAAAACATCATTTTATAAAACAAATAAAACATAATCTTATAAAACAACAATACACATCATTTTGTTCGGGCATTCGTATAATTAGCCACACTCGGTACCTTCAAAACAGTCCAAACACCCTCGGCTATCGCCTCGGGCGTGTTAGACTGTTCCAAAGGTACTTTTTGTGGGTAATATACAAATAATACACAGCAGTAAGGGCATTAGTGTAACATAGATAATTGAGTGGCAATCTTGAGGAAGAGATTAAAAATTAGGTAATAAATGAGAAGATTGATTCAGTAAATAATCATCTGTTGAATACTTGGTACATTCTAACATGACAGTAAAATATAAATAATTGTAGTAAGCGGAGGTAAAGAGTTGGAAAATACAGGAGAGTGGAGTGAAGGGGACAAAAGGAGTAAGAGCTGTTAATATGGAGACAAATAGAGAAAGAGAGAGAGAGAGGGGGGGGGGGGGGAGGAAAAAGAGGAGTGTAACAGCATAAATGATAATAAGATACATAAATTCATTGTGATATTATACGGTGACAACAAATGTGGAGAATATAATTTAAAATAAAATTGTAAATTTTAAGTAAGGATGACAATTCTCAGAACACGCTCTCGGGCAATAGATAACGTTAAAATTAAACTATCTAGGATTGCAGGGCCCTCAAGGAGAGAACAACAATATTGTTGACGTTACCGTGTGTTAACCAAACATTTTTTATCATCATTATGTACCCGAATAATACAACAATCCATGCTCAACGTTTTCATCATCACTGCAGTATATCGTGCACTTTTAAAGACCAGCCAGTTAAAACCCTGGGAAAAGGTAGCCATAAGAAGTATTTCCTTCATCATACTAGTTTCCAGGGTGTTTTTAAAGGTAAACAAGTGAGTCTGCCCAGGTGTAAAAGAAACCGATTTAAGAATAGTTGTATCCCTTCATAGGTGTGCGTATAATCTACGATAGGTAGGTAGTTAGTGCAATATACATTTTAAACCAATCCATATTCTTTTAAACTTGTACCCCGACACAGGCATCTGTTTTTTAATTATATATATACACTGTCGCTCATATATTTGGATTTTCTTTTTTTACTTCAATTTATGGAATTATTTTGACAATGATTTATTCCTAATAGATCTAGATAATAGTATACTTTCTCAGATTTTATTGAATAATAATTTGCCAGTGTTTGTTTAGTGTGACTGCTAAAGCATGTGTATGCTACTATGCTTATCAACTAGGGGACCTACCCCTTAAGTCATAGATGACAGTAATAAGGATTAATGGCCCACAAAAGGGCACTAATATGGCACATCGACACGGTTTTGATCTTGGGGCCTCACAGTTGCGAGGCCATTGCTTTGCCACTGAACCATGACTGTACGCAGCTGGGGCTAGGGTAGGGGGCAGTTCCCACAAATAAAAAATTAAAAAAAGAAAATGCAATGAATTGTCAATAATTCATTGAATTTTACCCCGCTCCCCAACATAAACAAAATCCTCTGTACGACCATGCATTATGGCTCAAGGCATGGGCACACCGAAGATTTTTTTTCTGCTTGCTTCAGAGTATCAATTTGGAATAATTATTCAGTACATGCAGTATTCAGTTTATACCCATACGTTCTTTATAATTATATTATCTATTTTTATATTTGGATGTAGAGTTTACTTGATTGATCATTGCAGCTTTTTCACTTCTTTACATTCCTTTCTTTTCCCCTCTCTTGCTTCCTTTTCTTCTCTATTCAAGTTCATGTTGTTTCCTTTTTTCTTGTAATAATTATTAGTAATATGATATACCTGAATGATTTGTAATGTTCTTTGTAACAATGATCTACATGTATTTATATTCAAAATTAATCAATTTTATTGTATTCAATTCATTAATGTTTATTATCATGTTGAAAATGTATGTATTATCAATCAAACCCTTTGGTTGCTATGAACAAATAAATGAATATATATATATATATTCATCCAAGATAACCCGCAATGTGCTACTTTCTATCTCCTCCCGAAGATCCACAAAGTTGATAATCCTGGACGTCCTATCGTTTCCACCATCAACTGCCCTACAGAGCTAATTAGCCAGTATTTAGACAGCATTATTTCCCCTCTGGTCACCAAGCTCCCTACTTATGTGAAGGACTCATCAGATGCCATTCGGCTCTTCAAAGATTTCAACTTCCAAGGGGATGAACCTCATCGTCTACTCTTCTCCATGGATGTTTCGTCACTGTATACTAACATTCCAACAGATGACGGTTTGAAGGCTATCAAACATTTCCTTCAACGCTATCCAAGCAGAGACAGACCCAGCGACGCTACTCTACTTAGATTGGCGGAGCTCGTCCTCACTTTGTCGTCTTTCAACTTTGACGGTGAATGCTACTCACAGAAGAAGGGCGTTGCCATGGGCACCAAGATGGGACCAGCTTATGCATGCCTCTTCGTTGGGCACATCGAGGAGCAAATGCTACAGAATTATCAACATCCTAAACCGGTTCTCCTGAAGCGTTACATCGACGATTACGTAGGCGTGTTCACGAGCACTAGAGACGAACTAGAGAGGTTCATCCAGTACGTGAATAGTTATCATCGATCACTGCGTTTCACTCATGACATCTCAGATGAGTCTATAACATTTCTCGATGTTACAGTCAGTGTGGAGGGTGACACTCTTGCGACTGATATTCACTACAAACCTACGGACTCGCATTCATATCTCAGGTTCGACTCTTGTCATCCCCCATCATGTAAGAAGGCCATCCCCTTTTCACAATTTCTGAGACTAAGACGAATTTGCAGCGACGACACTAATTTCAAGTCAAGAGCGAAGGAGATGAGAACTTTCTTCTCTGACAGAGGCTATCCCGAAAAGATCGTCGAAGGGGGAATGATGAAGGCTAGCCGAATCACACAACATGACGCTCTGACTAAGAGACGTAAGGATTCTAATTCCCGCACCCCTCTTGTACTCACGTACAACCATACATCTCAGCGAATTGCTAAGGCCGTACGTGAAAACATCAACATCCTCCGGGCTGACGAGACGACTCTTAGTGTATTTGGGGCCAATCCATTCATCACGGCGTACCGGAGGGGGAAGAACATCAAAAACGAACTTGTCTGCTCAAGACTTCCCAGTCAGATACCCCACAGCATCACTAATCCTGGTACCACTCGGTGTAAGCGTCCTCGTTGCAAGACCTGCGCCCATGTCTCATCCCATGATGTGGTGGGCCCCAGAGGAACTTGGCATATCAGAGGAGAATTCACATGTACCACCACTAATGTCATTTACGGATTGACATGTACCCGCTGTTCCATGGTGTACATCGGGGAGACAAAGAGACGCCTAGCCGATAGAATCACGGAGCATCTGCGTTCCATACGCCTGAAGACAGCCGGACTACCTGTAGCTCACCACTTCAACATCGGAGATCATAATGCTGATGACCTTCAAGTATGTGTGCTGAAATCTTGCCGAGATGAGAAAGAAAGGAAGCTGATGGAGGAGAGGATAATCTTCAAACTTGGCACTCTCCACCCGGACGGGATGAACGCCACTTTCAGATCTTTCCCTAACTCACACTGAACTTTGTTGAACTTGAATATCTTTATTACGTCATAATGCTTTTTCAATTGCTTATTTTTCTTTCTGTGCGCCTCTTCTTTTCCTTTTCTTTTGCTTTCCGCGTATCTCCCCTGGAGATACGCTCTTCTAACGCTCCCTATATTTCTAATTTTCTCCTATTTTCTCACGTCACAATGGTCCAACTTTTGAGCTTTGTGACGTTTCTCTATCTCTTTTTCTCTTCTTTCGCGTACTCTCACGCGCCTTTGCATCTTGACTACCAAGCGTCGCCTATATTTTTGTTTTTGTATATTATTGTTCATGCTTGAATCACTTCGATAAAGGGCTATGCCCGAAACGTCAGTGGAATATTCACTTCTCCGGTGTTTTTATTTATCTACCTTGTGTCCTATTCATTTTATGCACCGACGCAGAACCATTTATTTTTACATTATATATATATATATATATATATATACATGAAGACTCACTCTTTTGAAAAAAACTAGATACAGCTGTAGGTCAGTGACGTAGCTCCAAAAGGGGGAGGGGGCATACATACACATTCATTTATCCAATTGTATAGTTTGAAGTTGATCTCCTAAAATATCTGGCGGTTCCAAAACGGAATCCTCAGTGTGCGCAAGAGGGCATTACAGCGATAACTTCGGGGAGGAGTCCTGCCCAAAACTACCCCCCCCCCCCTTCTCCGCTTAGCTGGTGGTTGCAGGGTTGCTTGGATACGGTATGAAACCAGCATATACTGATATGACCTAGGGGTCAATGTCACATACAAAAACGACCAAGAGTGAAAGATGCTAACTACGATCCTCGTTATCGATATTAATTGACGAGCTTTGGACCATTCACAACGTTTTATCTGCAAGAGTTATCCTCTACTGCGCTCTGATGAAAAAGAAGGGGAAAACACACACGCAGACACTACCTAACACGATTACATTACGGACACTCGACCTTAAACTCTTTAAAATCTTCTGAAAACAAAAGGGTCTGGAACAAAGCTTTGAAGTCGGCAACAGATGATTTTGTTTCCTTATGTCTTGTTTTAGGTTTGGTTGTACGCTTCGGAGCAGCACAAATGACTGCGCAATCTTTCTTTTGTTTCATTATTTATTTTTTTAAATAATAAATGGTACCATTTTCTTTTAAGGCAGAAAATTGAAAACGTTTAAATATATTGTTCAAGAACGAAGCCACCGAAACAAAAAAGGGTGAAATAGCGAACCCTCTCCGACCCCAACCCTATCCATACAGACGGGCGACCATAAGTCAAGTCTCATCTATACCATCTGGACAACCATCGAAAACACCCGATCACCAAAGGGGAGACTTTTTCAAGAATTTCTTTAATTACAGGTATAGCTTTAGAAGCAGCGTATCCTTTGCATTTCGTTAGTTTTTTTAATATGGATGTGACTATAAAGATACTATTTTAGACGAATAATTTTGGGATACTAAACCACGAAAAGTACTTCAGATGCAATGTTATACTTTACTGGCAACCAATGTAACTTAATTGAAACTGGTGTAATATGGGAACATATTGAGAAATTGCTCAACTACCACTCTATTACCAAAGAAAGAGGCCGTGTGCATTTCTCTTATTCTATTGAGAGAGATAGAGAGAGAGAGAGAGAGAGAAAGGGGAGGGAGTGAGGTGGTCCGGGGTTCAAATTGAGTTTCCTTTTCAAATTATTCAACCTGGTACTGATAACAAATATCTGCCGTGTGGCGATACAAACAGGTACCACAATCTCGTTTATTGTCATAACTTTTTTCTTCAAAAAGAGTTGATGACACGATGAAGAAATAAGAATATTAATAATACATCGTCGGTATCGTGAGAAAATACTTATTTGGCTCTCGGCAAAATCCCCCGAGCAATGGAATCAACAGAGCGGAATCTATTGTGACACGAATTACTGTGAGTTCAAGCTGAAAGAGTGAATTGCCACGTCATGGTTGTATTAAAGAGCAGCAATGGCCAACGATTGTTGCTCAAATTCATCAACATTGCGAATATTGCTTTTCGTTAAAAAGTACCATGGTAGTATATTGGGACGTACTGCTTTTAGTTAAAGTTTTTTGGTGTGAATACATTCATAAAACAAAAACAAAGTCTAATAATGTGATTTACTATTATAATCAACACTTTAAAAATAAGAATACTTAACAACGTTTTACAATATACAAACTGATAATATAAAATCGAATTTTAATACATAAAAATTATACGCACTGTTTGCATTTGTTTACAACTCATGATTTGTTCAACAAATGTCTTGTAACTGAATTCCCAAAACAATTTCTAGATCTTGTCAATTATGTTAATCTAGGTAATCTATTTCAATTAAGTGACCACAAACGACAATGAAAAGTTACCTTGTGTCGTTCTAAGTTTTGGAAGATGTCATTCTAGACATTATTTTTATCTTATGAAATAGGTATGCTTTATAATCTCAGAGTTATCTATTAGAATACAAGATACAAGATATGTTTAATTTGTTATTTGAATATGAGGCATATGAGGTTGTATAAATGCCTTAAATGATATTTCAAAGTACGCCTTCGATCATAGTTTTGCGGTCTAAACACTCCAACTTTCTTTACCATGCACTGAATTACAAAGCGAATATGACTATTCTAAGATATATGTCTTAGAATAGTCATATTCGCTTATATCAATGCTAATCTCAACGAAGAAGACAGCATCAACTTATCTTATTACCTTTCCATCGATTTTCAGTTTACCATTAATACCTATTTTTTAGTTCCTCCTACTTCTCATTAACTTGAAATTAGCTTTCATTAATTCAGTTATAAGTTTGATTCCGATGCATCGAATTTGTATCATCTGTATGTTTTGATATACTTTATATACATTAATTGTGCAATAAACATCTGGGAGGATATGTTATAGGTTTGTATCATCGGCAAACAGCCAGAAATTGAAATAATCAGTAGCTGATGTCAGATCATTAATATGGAGAAAAACAGAATTGAATCTAATACTGATCTTTGTAGAACAACGCATCTTATCTTCTTAATTTCAGATAACGTTTGACTTTATTCAACAAACAGAAATCGGTTCACTAATGCTAAGTTCACACCGACGCCGAATTGATGGCGCATTAAATCGGCGAGCAAAGCGGTGGCAAAGCGTAACAAAGCTTAATTAAAGCGTAAAGACCGTAATAGAGCGTGAGAAAGCTTTGAGCAATTCGGGACATTCGGCAAGAGCGCCAATTTTTTTTAAACTGTTTAAAAATTTGAGGCGATCTGTCACGAATTGCGTAAAGCGGGAAGAGCGTATTAAAGCTTATCAAAGCGTCACAAAGCTTATCAAAGTTTTGCTCAAAGCGTAGGAAAGCTTAACAGAGTTTAAATTTTTGGCGCTCTTGCCGAATGTCCCGAATTGCTCAAAGCTTTCTCACGCTCTATTACGGTCTTTACGCTTTAATTAAGCTTTGTTACGCTTTGCCGCCGCTTTGCTCGCCGATTTAATGCGCCATCAATTCGGCGTCGGTGTGAACTTAGCATAACATATCTCAGGCGATCGTGAGATTTTTTGAAAAAATGACGCCGAATTGATCGCCGATTTAAAGCGCCACATTTGGCGTCGGTGTGAACTAGGCATAAGATAGTCCGTAAACCACTACAGAGGCAACCATCGAATGCCAAAATCTCATTGTTTATCTATTAATATAATATAGGTTTTCCCGCCCAACTTCGGCAACTTAGCATCCGAATTAACGTTACGTTCATTCAAGTTCGTGCGAAATAGAATGACTATGTAGATCAACATTCAAAAAGCTAATTGCGTCATTCAATTTGATTTAGTAGCATGCGATTTCATACTCTTGTCACAGAGACGTGCAAAACGAGCGTTCAATTTAGAAAAGCGTGCAAAGAGCATTCAAATTCGCGCCGGACAGACGGTGGTATGTCTTCGTGCATTCAATTTCGCGAATAGGCATACATATGTGACACTTGTGCATTGCTTTTCATTTGATGTTAATTTATCACTTAATATACTTCTGTTTGAATAATTTTATGCAAAGTTTACTTGGAAGAATGATATGCGTATTTGTTCTATCATTAGACAGGTAACTGTCCCCAGAGAAGGTGCACAATGTGTGAGTTCTCTTCTGTTTAAGCACAAGCTATATATAAACAAATCTTGGACAGAGGTAGAGTTCAGGTTTAATAGACATGGACATGATGGAAACAAAATACAATGATGAATAAAGAAAAAGATGTTAAATGAAAAGAAAGAAAGAGTACCTACTTAATCAAGATTGATCAAAACAAACCATTACAAAAAAATAACCCCTAAGGCATTTATAATGAAAATTTTGAAGATATGAATAAAGAGATGTTTCAACAAAAATAAAGAATGTCGAAAGAAAGAGAAAACATAAAATGCAATATAAATATATCACACAAATAAGAAGATTGTATAATGTGAAATCATGTCAGAAAAGATCATAGAGAAAAAGAATAAATAACTGAACATGAAATACTGAATATCCGAATGAACATCGAGCCTCATACTATGATTATGAGGTCTAGTTTTAATTTGAATGACCCGATTGCGAAAGAGGTTGCCCATAGATGAAAATGAAACCGCAATTCGCCAAAAAATTCACCTGCAACTCAACATTGGCGAAATTGAATGACCCTTACGCATTTCCAAATTGACTGAACCAAGCTTTAATTTGAATGTGTATGTTTAGAAAATTCGTAGACTCGAAACGAAATTGAATGCAACAAGTTCAAAAATGAACCAGGGGAGCAACGAGTGGAGAAAATTTGCTCGAACATGAATGCACGTTAATGATATTGATTGCTGCTTTTACGAAATTGGCCGGGAAAACCTATATTCTAATCAATTGTGTCAAATGCTTTCTTAACAGTTTTGAAAATACCAAGAGTTACTTTACCCTGATTTATAGATTTCAATAGGCCGAGCGACTATCAAAGTGGCGGGGGGCACCAAGAAAAAAGGGCCCTTTCTGGAGAAAAAAGGGCACCTACAAAGGGAAGTCTTAAAGCGAAAAAATTACCTTTTTTTTTAGACATTGGTATATTCCTCTACACTGCGATTACATTATCAGGGATGATTTCAATATATGTTTCACTTTATACACCATACAAGATATTGCTTAAGCATTATACTTGCAGTTGGGTGTGATTATCTGAAAATTTATTTACGAGCGAAGCGAGCGAGGAAAAATTAAAGATTTGTGAGGTCACAGTGCGAAAAATTAGATCTTATAAAGAGGAAAAAAACAATCCTGATGGGGGTTATAAACACATTTTCATAATGTAAGACTGAAAAGACCTTTGATAAGTAACATAAGTATATCATCTATAAATGCGTGAGAGCGTAGCGAGCGAGCTTTGGGGGAAATTGCTCTCAGTCGCGTGAAATAAGGGGCGCGTTTAAATGAGAAGAAAAGGGGACACTTATCAGAAAAGAAAAGGAGCATGTGTCACAGTACAAAGAGTAATTATCAGAGGTGAAAATGGGGCACTTCTTACATCCTCAAAAGGAGGCACTCACGAGATATGAATAAAGTCAGTCATGAGAATAGGAAATGGGCATTTGTCGACGGAAAAGGGGTCCCAATCAGATTTATAATAGGTGAAAGGAGCATTTTATGAAAAGGGGATAGGTCCCGTATTAGAAAGGAAAGGGGCATGTATCATTGTTAAAAGGGAAATTGTCAGAGGTGAAAAGAGGCACTTATCGCACCTGAAATTGGGCAACGACCAGATATGAAAAGGGGCACTTAAAACGGGGCGCTTATACTAAAAGAAAATGTGCATTAGTTGAAAGAAAATGGGCACCGATCAAAAGGGCATTTTTTGAAGGTGAAGTGGGCACTTATCTGAAGTGAAAAGGAGTCACTTCTCGTACCTGAAAGGAATCGTAAAGGAATATCCTTTGCAATCGTATATTCATCTGGAACGTTGCCGGTTTCTAATGGCGAATTAAGTGTATGTGTTAGTGGATGTAAAATATAGTGAGCACTATGTTTAATTAATTGCACTGTAATTGTATCGAGGCAACAAGCATTTTCGGTATCAAGTAGCAACACTTGACTTCTAACTTCTACTGCGGTCATTGGTTTTCAGAATAAAGATTGCTGTTTATTCTGCCCCATATAATCACCTTATGCCTTCTTCGAACGTACTGTGAGAGAGAGAGAGAAAGGGAGGAGCCGGGGGTTCTAATTCATTTTTCTTTCATTCTATTAAGCCTGGTACTGATGAATTTATCTGACATGCGACTGCCATGTGACGGTTCCTTATAAATAGTTCCGCAATATATATTGTCATCAAAATATTCAAAAAGCATTGTAGAGACGATGAACGAATAAGAAGACAAAAAGTACGTCGTCGTTCACTTCTAACTCCCTCTCTCTCTCTCACACTTTCTCTCTCTCTGCTAGATCATGTGAACAGTGGAATCAACAGAGCGGAATCAACCGTAAACCGGATTAGTATAAATAAATTGCCATGTCATGGCCGTATTAAATGGCGAACGCTTGCTGCTAAAATTCAGCAACAAATGTTGATAAGATAGCTTTGTGCTAAAAAGTACCATGATAAAAATATACCCCATAACAACTGATATGGTCTTAAAACATATATATGAAGGGGGGGGGGGGGGGCTTTTTCAGTTTTCAGCCCATGGACTATTATTGTTAGTATTTGTGACAATTGCCATATATGCGGAAATATGTACAGTGTTTTCCACACAAAATGCGGCTCCTATAAAACAAATATTAAAAAAAAAAAAAAAAAAACCTTCGTTTTGGATATCATGAAATGACTTATCAATCACTTCATCTGATAATTTCTTTTCTTGCGTCGTTTGATAACATATATCATATGCGTTTTACAATGGACATATTTATGGTGTGGTAACAAAAACCCGTTGAAATATACATGATTTTTAATAACAATCCATTTAGAGTAAACCACACTTTTCTGTTTCATTGAGCCATACACATGTGTGGTATATCCAACTTTAACATGTATATTAGACAGGTTTATTACCTCCGACTAATGAAAAAAATCGTGTCGACTAACAATTCAGAGATGTTACACATTTGAACAAAAAAAATAAAAATTCGGATTTGTGTACATTCTTTTAAATTTTGAGCACAAAAATACAAATGTTTGCCAGAAAATGTGCGTAACATCCAGCCACATTATATTCCTTAGAATTTTCAAAGAGATTAAGCATGGATGCCATGCATTTACACACAAAAATCCCACCAAATTAAAAATAGGCACATCTTCGCTGGTCTACTATGATTATAGAGATATATATTCGTGATGGGTTCAATTGTAACATTGTTTCTATTAAAGTTCTATTCATGATTTGTTTTCTTCAAATGTTTTATATATTTGTTCTTTTCTACTTGAACAAGTATCAACGTCATAACCACGAGCAGATACAGGAAATGTGTACCCCGTCAACAAACACGTATATCAGGGGTAAATGCATATTATTTCTGGACAGCCCACATTGGCACATCCACTGCCATGGCTGCAAGTTTCGTAGATCATTTTCACTGCACATTTAAGTATTTTGGGGAGTGTGTGGCGGCGGGAATATACGCCGGCATCAACATGCACGATAAGCTGGATGGGGATGAATGAGGAGAGGGATTAACTGAGGGTGTGCGTCAATGGAATGAGTTTGTTGAAGCATTTGATGTGAATAAACGAAAAAGATCAATAAGAAAGAGGGAGAAACAAAAAAAATATAAGCGAGTGGGAGATAAATTATTAGTGAGTGGGTGAGAGCGAGTGGGAGAAAAAATGATACTAAGAGGGAAATGAAAATATCCAGTTAGAGAGAGAGAGAGAGAGAGTAAGCCGGGAGACAGATAGAGAGAAAGAGAATGACTGGATGGATGGCTGAAGGAGGGAGAGAGAGTGAGATTAGGTGTCATTGTGTATCGGTTATTCTGTACGTCAAAACCGAAAGAAATTGAAATATGTCATTTTCTCGAATAGTTCTGAAAACGAGTGTCAATATAAAGATATTATCACTACCTCACTAAACTTCACAAGAAATCAATTATGCGTGAACCATTTAAAGAGCTTTTCTTTTCATGGGACATTGCTGCTTTTGCATTCTTCCACTCTTAAGGCCAAGTATACATTATTCCTAGTTTCTTGTCCCCGCAAACATTCATTTGGCACCCACCTCCTACATTGTGTGGTTATGTAGTTATTTCATATTTAGTTTAAGATGAAATATAGGATTTCTCGGTCGATTTCGTAAGTTTGCCACACAAATTCATTTTATGTTCATTCAATTTCGCCGATTCTGTCATCGCAGGTGTTATTTTTCGTTCAAATTCGTTTAGCATTTAAATTCATAAAACGATCATTCAAAAATATTTTATTTTTATTCCAATTAAAACGTGTTTCTTGTTCGTAAATTGTTCATTCAATCTAAAGCGAAACTATTCGCGATTACGTAATAGCGTCTTTCGTGAATTCAAATTAGTTTCTTTGCATACGATTTCACACGTTTTACAGACGAATTTAACATGTACATCTTACCCAGTATGATCATATATAGAACCCCGCAAGCTTAGTTGCATGCTAAATCCATTTCAAATGTTATTGGTTGGTAAGCAAAAAACATGTTATTTGTCCTTACTATGGGTGTATATTTATACCCACTAAATAATCACTATTTAGCAACTGAACGATCATGTGTTAAGTAGATATAACCTAGCCACATTAATGTAGAATTAGCATGGAACTATTAAAACAAGAGTGTCTTTTTGTATGAATATGCAATGATATAAGTGCATGCAAAGTTTGTGTTTACAGACAACAGTTGTATTTATTGGGGTGACTTTCCTTAATGGTGGGGGGGGGGGGGGTATCAATAATAAATACATTGATTTATTTGTTATGTTTTGTTTCGTTTTGTTTTTGATAATTTATTCGATGTTCGTAATCTCTTTGAAGCCATATATATTTGTGTAAATTATATTTAGTCTGTATTGAACATGTTAAGAACAATATATGAGTCTCAGTTCAATCATAATCACAAAATCTGAATCACCATCACACTGAATCACAATCACGATCGTGATCACAGTCACAATTACCATATCAATTACAATCACGATCACGATTACATACAGTTACAAGCACAATCACGCTACACAATAATTAATTATTTCTAGAAACACATCACCGGATATTGACTAAGCATGACAATACATGTTATATAACTCATTTGTTTAATTTAGATGAGAAACATGTGCATATACCATGTATACCATAGGCTTGTAAAGAAAGGCGAATATGAATGAAAACTTTGTTATTTAGAATGACCCAAAGTGAAATTGAATGGTACGGACGTTCGATTTGCCATTGTTGACGAAAATGAATGCAAACTGCGCATTTAAAGCGGTTGTTAAATTGAATGAAACAAGTGCTCAATCCATTGACCGAATAAGTAAATCAAATGAAAACAAGTTTGTTTGTTTTTATTTACACGCCTGCAGCTTTTTTTTTCGCGAATTTGAATGAACTTTGTATCAAAATGAATGAAAAGCTTACAAAATTGACCGAGAAATCCTATAGTGATTAGTGATTAATTCAGTGATATCTTAGAATAAATGTATATCTAAAGTAATATTAAGAGAAAAGGCATAGTACTGATAACTTTTTTTAAATCTCATAAGTCATTTTATGTATCAAACTGGGAACTTAACAAAGGTCTTCAAGCCCCACTGCATTACGTATAGCTACTTGCGCCCTCGTTATAGCAAACTATGCCTAATCGGTGACCATTGGTCCCCCATGATCCTCTTTTTTAATGTTAATTGAGAGCTGATTTGATGAGATAACCACCTGTAAGTGACCTTGAAGGGAGGTTTACTCCCTCCTGGATAAACTAGTGCGATGGGGCTTAAATCATGCATGAGATTCATCACGATGGTAAGTTACATATGGTTCAAATGGTGTAGTGTCAACTAGATCTCCTGAAATTACTAGTTTCCGATTTTTTTTGTTTTTTTTGTTGTTGTTGGGGGGGGGGGGGGGTGATTTGGGTCTTGAACATGAATATTTTAACCAGAAAATTTTATAAATTAGATTATGTTTACTCAATTAGCCTCAATTTCTTCCATAATTAATATTAACAAGTGGTAGAATATCACTTTAGTGCGGTGCGTTGCCTATGTCTCGCCAGCTGCTTTAGCTGTAGAATGTGCGCAGGAGGGCATTGCAGCCAGAACTTCGGGGAGGAATCTTAGAGTAAAGAGGCATTCTGAACACGGTACAACCTCACTATTTTTGAAGCTGGCGAAGAAATCTTAGTAATTAACTGCTTACTTTTTTCGTATTTTGGGGCATACTACATGTACATTTAATTTTGTTTATGAACTTATCATAATATACTTTTGGTATAAAGATAACTGACAATATCTTTCAAAATTTAAGATGAGATGTGAATTTCGGGAAGTTCTCCGTTTTGAAATTTGTTTATTTGTAGGGTATAGAAACTAAAACGAAAATGTTAATGTAATGAGTAAACTCCAAACTTAGGCCTATCGTTTGGTATTGAATGGTATAGAGTGCAGATTTAGGCAAGATAGTGTGTTACTTTTTCTATAATACATACTTTCAAACAAACTTAATTGTACAAATAAAACCACCAAACTGAAAACCTGAAAACTTTACATGTAAATCCACATAAGGAACGATTTTTTCCTTCACTTTGTTAAGAATGTCGATATCCCCACATTCATGGAGTCAACCGCCTCCCAAAATCACATCCACAAACCCACACTGACGTTTAGACACAAACATCAACTAACTGAGGTGAACAGGGGCACTTCTAATACCAACAAAATATATCACTATATAGCACTACTCACTTTGTTTGTATACTCAATCAGTAGGCCTTTAAGAGCAGGTCAATAACGTGCTGCCTTTAGTTTAAGTACAAGATGGGTAGTTTTGATGTGAAGATACTTGAGTCATACATGAGCTGGTTAGGATTTCTAAGGATGTTGTCCGTGATAATATTCCGTGTACTAAATCCCCGCTCAACGCGTACGACGTGCTCAAACGGCTCAAACAGGTGTAACGTGTGAGGACGAAGAAAAATTAATCACAATTCGAGCCAAATGTTGAAGCGTCCGATTTTGCTTTCATTGAAATCTCGTCATTCTCAAAATGCGATGTAACTTGCTTTAGTTGAGTAAGATTGAAAGTTATCAAAGGTCGACTCCCTGTTTCGAAGAGACCTACACGAAGCAGCCTACGAGGAAGTACAAACATGCAGCGCCAACAAGTCTAAATAAACGTGATCAGGTTGAGGAAAATAAATATGAATTCTGACAATACCTCGCTTGAATGAATAAACATTATAAAGTATTCGTGTTGGGTTTTGACGTTGTACTGCAGGGGTGGTTGGGAGTCTTTCGAATTCGGGGTGCATCAACAAAAAAGAGCACTTTCTTCAAAAATAAGATGGAACCAAAAGATGGTAACCTCGAAATATCTCAATGTAGTTTATAGGGTAAATATTAGGTGTAAACAATACACACTTCTTATACTAGAATAGAGAAAGAACATCATTTTGAAAGCGTTGAAAACGAGCACCATTATATTCTAAAAAAGGGCACACTTCGCACTTTAAGGGCGTTGTGCCTTTTGCCTCCTCGGCTATCTTCTTGGTAATGGAAATATAGCACATTTTAATGCGCAAAGCTGCTCCAATTTTTTCAAACTAGTAACGGCTCTTTCTATATGACCGCAACAGCACTAGTTTGGTAGGCGACAATGGGAAATATTGAGAAAATACACTTTTAAACGGAAGTTATATAGAAAGGAAAAGGGTGA